>BJCM01006233.1:0-10526 GCA_018326385.1 Flaveria bidentis | reverse complement strand
AAACACAACCATAACATCAACAAGCATGAACATAGCCCACAATCACACCATACCCGTAACATACACACATTCAAACATTCGGGTATGAAACCCTAATTTTATAAAAAGTTCAATCATGCATTCCCAGCCCCAAAATCAGTTAAAAACATGTAAAAGAGGGGTTCTAGAACTCACCTTTGCAGCTCTTGAGTATGGCTTCTTCCAAACCTATTTGCAATTGAGTTCAACCACCTAGAAACCCACTTAAAACGTACAACCGAACACACACAACACACATAAGCATACAGCCGAGGACATAACCGGTTAAGAACAACATAAAACCATGAATTCTTACCTTGAATTCGAATTCTTTCTTGTTCTTGTTTCTAAAACTGAGAGTTCTGCTGCACTCTTTCTTTCTGTCCCTCTAAAAACGCAGATCTAGGTGTTGTAAGAGTAGAGTGGGCTGCCGTGCCCACTTTACACCCACTTTTCCAACCTTTTGTCATTTTTGACACTTTTTACCCCTTATCTTGGGTAAAACATCTTTTCTTTCTTTTTCTTCACTTTATTCTTTCTTTCTTTGACTTTAAAAAAATAGTCGGGTGTTACAAGTCCACCCCCCTTATATAGATTTCGTCCCCAAAACCTGTTATTCCTCAAACAATTATGGGTAATGTTGCCTCATATCTTCTTCAGTCTCCCACGTAGACTCGGTTCCTTTCCTATGCTTCCACTGTACACGCATAAGAGGACCCACTTTATTCCTCAGCCTCTTCTCTTTTCGATCAATGATCGTCACTGGTTGCTCCACGTAATTGAGCCGTTCATCTACTTCGATATCCTCCAGTGGAGCAATCATATCCTCATCTACTTGACACTTTCTCAAATGAGATACATGGAATATCGGGTGAATTCCACTTAACTCACTTGGTAACTCTAATCTATAGGCCACCTCTCCTATTCTAGCAATGATTCGGAAAGACCCTATGTATCTCAGGCTCAACTTGCCCCGCTTTATGAACCGAATGATACCCTTCCAAGGTGAGACTTTCAACATAACCCTGTCACCCACCTGGAACTCAATCGGTCTACGTTGTTTATCGACATACGACTTCTGTCTATCTTTAGCTGCCTTCATGAAGGCTTTGATCTTTTCAATCTTTTCAGTCATAGCCTCGATCACCTTGACGCTCCCTAACTCTTTCTGACCAATATCACCCCAACACACGGGTGTTCGGCATCTCCTACCATATAACATCTTATAAGGGGGCATACCATTGCTAGCATGATAACTGTTGTTATATGAGAACTCAGCTAACAGTAAGTGGTCATCCCAACTTCCTCCAAAATTGATAACACATGCACGAAGCATATCCTCCAGCATCTGAATAGTCCTTTCTGACTGACCATCTGTCTGAGGATGATAAGCGGTGCTAATATGCAACCTCGTCCCCTTTGTATTATGGAATTTCTTCCAAAATTTTGATGTAAACCAGGTGTCACGATCAGACACAATAGACACCAGCACACCATGACGAGTTACAATCTCCTTAATGAAAAGATCAGCCAACCTCTCGATGAATATGTCTCGCGGATCGATAGAAAGTGAGCACTCTTTGTCAAACGATCAACTATCACCCAAATAGCATCATACCCTCGCGCGGTGCGCGGTAGCTTTGTAAGAAAATCCATGGTGATGTGCTCCCATTTCCACTCCGGTATATCCAAAGGTTGGATTTTTCCATATGGCTTCTAATCTTCCGCCTTTATTTGCAAGCAAGTAAGACACTTACTCACATACTCCACCACATCACGCTTCATACCCGTCCACCAATAGTCTTTCTTCATGTCTTACATCTTTGTAGCACCGGGATGAATAGAGTATCGAGTCTTATGAGCTTCATCCATGATCTTCATACGTAGATCCCCAAACGAGGAATCCATATTCGTCCAAATTGAGTTCTAACACCAAGTATGTTTTCACCAAATTCCGCAATCAGACCTCTCATTCTTTCGGAGTTAAGATGATCTTCTTTCAATGCCTCATCTTGAAACTATTTGAATTGTTTCATCATATCAGAGGTCATGATCAACTGGTAAGCTTTCACCCGAATCAGCTCGGGTCTCTCTTTTCGGCTAAGGGCATCCGCCACCACGTTGGCTTTTCCTGGATGGTAGCGGATCTCGTAATCATAATCTTTTATAAGCTCCAACCATCTACTCTGCCTCATGTTCAGATCTTTCTGCTCAAAGAAGTACTTCAGGCTCTTGTGGATAGTGAATATGGTGCACTTTGTACTGTATAGGTAGTGCCTCCGTATCTTTAACGCAAAGACCACGACTGCTAGCTCCAAGTCATGAGTAGGGTAGTTGACGTCATGAACCTTAAACTATCAGGATGCATAGGCTATAACTTTTCCCCTCTGCATTAACACACACCCCAACCCCGAGTAGGAAGCATCAGAATAAACCACTAGATCTTCACTTCCATCAGGTAATGACAGAACAAGAGCTTGAGTCAACCTCGCATTCAATTCCTCGAACGCCTTCTCTTGAGCTTGACCCCATATGAACTTTACATCTTTCCGGGTTAACTTGGTTAGAGGAGAAGCAATCTTAGAGAAGTCTTGAATAGATCTTCTGTAGTAGCCCACCAAACCCAAGTAACTACGAATCTCGGATGGCGTCTTTGGAGACTTCCATTGCATCACTGCCTCCACCTTTGCCGGGTCCACCATAATCCCGTCAGGATTCACCACATGATCTAAGAATTGAACCTCGCGCAACCAGAATGCGCATTTGGAGAATTTAGCATACATCTTCTCCCTTCTCAACATCTCCATCACCTCTCGAATGTGACCGGCATGCTCCTCTTTACTCTTGGAATAAATCCGGATATCATCGATAAACACAATCACCGATTTATCCAACATCGGCCGACACACTCGGTTCATCAAGTTCATAAAAGCAGCTGGCGCGTTGGTCAAACCAAATGACATAACAAGGAACTCGTAGTGACCATAGTGTGTAGGAAAAGCTGTTTTAGGGACATCCTGGTCTTTCACCTTTAATTAATGGTAGCCCGATCGAAGATCTATCCTTGAGAACCAACTAGCACCTTGCAGCTGATCAAACAAATCATCAATTCTCGGTAAGGGATATCGGTTCTTTATCGTCAACTTATTCGGCTCACGGTAGTCAATGCACATCCTTATACTACTGTCCTTCTTCACGAATAAGAACAGAGCACCCTAAGGAGAGATACTCGGTCTAATAAACTCCTTATCAAGCACCTCTTGCAATTGCTCCATCAATTCTTTCATCTCAGTAGGAGCCAACCGATATGGTGCCTTGGCAACAGGTTGGGCACCTGGTATCAAATCAATCTGAAACTCGATCTCGCGGTCAAGTGGCACTCCTGGTAAGTCTTCAGGAAACACATCTGGGAAGTCACACACAACCGAGACATCTGATAGTTGTGGTGTTGGTGTTTCCACATCCTTCACATAAACCAAGTAGGCACTACATCCACGCCTCATACACTTGCCCGCCACCGCCATCAAAATCACCTTCGAAATCGTAGTGACTCGATCACCATAAACTATCACTAAACTCCCATCGGGCGCTGTCAAACGAATCATCTTCTTGAGACACACAATGTTCGCCTCCTAGTCCGCTAACCAATCCATCCCCAGGACTACGTCAAACCCGCCTAAGGTCATCACGAATGGTCTAACCGGAAACTTATGACCTTCTAATTCCACATCACATCCTTCTATCACCTCAGAATTCCTGGTTTACCTATGGTAGTTTCTACATCAAAGGGCGCATCTATATTCTTACTACTAACAGGCAATTTAGCACAGAAAGCAGCAGAAATGAAACTTTTACTAGCACCAGAATCAAATAACACAGAGGCTAAAGTTTGGTTTACTAGAAACGTACCTGACACAACATCAGGGTCCGTCCTAGCCTCCTCCTGCGTCATCGTGAACGCTCTGGTGCTCGCCCTCGGTCCTTCACCCCCAGTTTTCTTCACCCCATAACCCTCAGCCCTCGGCTTCTTACAGTCTCTACTCATGTGACCCTCCGCGCCACAGTTGAAATATTTCCCTGCTTTGCATTCCCTTGCCATATGACTAGGCTTCCCACATTTGAAGCACACGTTCAATCCCCACCTACACTCGCCACTGTGCTCCTTCCCACATTTGCCGCATCTCTTTACTCCCACACCGGATGTGACCACACGGCGGTCATCTACCCGTGCCTTCTTGTTACCCCTCGGGGCACCACCCCGACCAAACCTTTTTCCATTCCAATTTCGGTCACCACCACCTTTCTTGTTGCCTTCAGTCACCACCACAGTTCTTTCATCATACAACCTCCCTGCCAAATCAACTGTCGACCTAAATGTGCTCGGCCGGGCGATGATCATATGCCTGCGGATATCCGCTGGCAAGCCCTGAATATACCTCTTGATCTTTCGTGATAGAGGCATCACCTGATCCGGCACCAGCCGTGCCATTTCGTTGAATTTGGTGGTGTATTGTTGATGTGTCATGGTTCCCGCCTCCAGCTGCAGGAATTTCCTTTCCACTTTATCCATTTCCCTGTGATGACAAAACTCCTCAATCACCAACCTTTTCAGCTCAGACCACCTCATTCTCCCAATTGCCTGACTACCCTTGGCTTGGACTATATTGTCCCACCAACACAGAGCCGAGTCCATAAATGAGTGGGCAACAAATTTCACCTTCTGGTCTTCTCGGCACTCGCTGATATTTAGAACAGCTTCCATTTTTCTCACCCATCGGTGAGCAGCAGCAATAGTGCTATTACCATCAAAAGTAGGGGGCTTGCATCGTTGAAACGCCCCGTAGTTACAGCCTCGTGCCGCCTCCGGTGCAAGCTCTTCTTCTTCGTCATCAAACAGAACCGTCTCAGTCTCGGGTTGTCTTCTTTCGCCCGTAGGTCTGCTTCTCCCCTTCCTTTCTCCTTCCCTCATAGCCTTGATAACTTCGGTCACCACAGACGGTAAGATTGTCGGCATGACCTGATGCACCTCTTCGACCAACAGCCTCCTTCACTTAGGCCCTTAAGTTAGCACTCTCATCACCGCCCTCTGGATGAGGGGTCTCTAGTTCTTCATGAACCACCATTTTGGCTCTAGGCATTCCTCTTGTGACCCGTGGTTCAACACCACGTCCACCACCACCACGCGAAGCTTTTGATGATCTACCACCAGCCATCCTCAACACACACTGAAAGATTAAACACTAACACGGTCATTCAAGGGAACAACTCAATTTATGTCAAGTATAGTAAGTCCCTAATTACAGTGACCAGTTGTGATTAGCCACTTACTTCACTCTTCATACCCCAAGCAATACCTATCATTACAACATCAGCATCAAAATCTACAAGCAGCACATAACCACATAATATGCGCACGTAATACTAGTTAACATTAAGAAAATACCCAATGGCACGCAGCTACTCGGACTTGCATCCCTTCCCTTTCCATCCCATTTTCAGTTTATGTTTAGGTTTATTTTGAAAATTTACCCGTTTCACTTAAACTTTGGCTCTGATACCAACTTGTAAGGCCCCATTCCCGGGACGCTTACAACTGATCAATCATTTCACATAAAACATATATTTACATTTATACTTCATAAAACATTGCAGCGGAACATTAAAATGACTTTTCAGTTCACTAAAAATGCTTTTGCAAAATAATACAACATTCATTATACAATATCATTTGTTCGCATTACAATGCAAAAACATTAAAGATAAGAATGCCATCCAAAAGAGCCAAGTAGCCGCTCCGTGCCATCCTCAGCAACTTTACCTGCCAACTGGAAAAATACGTAAAAAGTCAGCGTTGCTGAGTGAGGTCTAGTTTTAACATAAAACATACTTTTCATTCATTAAAACCGATCTTTACTTTTGCATGTGATCACATATCATACATACACATAGATAATATCATTATTATCTTCATCACTCGTTCGTTAACTTTTGTTCATTCATCGTATGTCATTATCATTCACTTTCGTTACTTTCATTCACATCCATTCATACTTCCTTACTTTCTTTCGTACGTTCATTACATTCGATGACATGTACAATACCCCGAAATTGTACACGAAGCTGATTACTGGGCCTGAGGTCTTTCATAGACCTCTAACATTGTGCACGAAGCTGACTCCAGTACCTAGGACACATACATTCATCACGTATTTTTTCTCTTTCATTCCGGATCAATGCTATACGCTATAACCCGAACATTATGCACGAAGTTGGTTACTCGGCTTGAGGTCTTTCATAGACCTCGAACATTATGCACGAAGCTGACTCTAGTACCTAGGGCAAGCGGCAAGGATCAAATACATATGGTCAATCACAAGGATTGGACCCCAGCGTGCATCCTTCTGGGGTAGCTAAACCGCACACAGTTGAGCTAATACTCTTCATTGGGTGTGAACCTCCATACATTTGCTTGCAAGCCTTTCTTACTTTCATTCTTTCGTTAATGCATGCATTCTTTCATTACGTTCCTCTTTTCATTATCTTCCACTTTACTTTATATAATACTTTCATTTCATTTATTAACATTCAACGTAATGCCACGGAAAAATAATCATACAACAAGGAACATATACATAAACAATCAACATCATCATACATGGCATCATACATACATAACATACATCATACCTACCATCATGCATAAGCATCAATCATAGATCATAAAATGCCCATCATAACATCTATGACCTCAAAAAGTCAACTTACATAGCCCCCGGGAATATCCCAAATCAAAGCCTAAATTTCACTTTTTCTCCAAAAAGTCAAAAAATATTCTAAGTGTTCATCCCCATTTGCCTTTTTGTTCATCCGCATTTCTTATTGTTCATCCGCATTTCTTTTTGCTCATCCGTGCTTACTTTGTTCATCCCCATTTCTTTTACTCATCTGCATTTGTTCATTCGCATTAACTTTGTTCATCCGCATTTCCTTAGTCACATGAACTTACTCATCCGCATTTGTTCATCCGCATTTCCTCAATCGCATGAACATACTCATCCGCATTAACTTTGACATCCGCATTTCCTCAGTCGCATGAACTTACTCATCTGCATTAACTTTGTTCATCCGCATTTCCTCAGTCGCATGAACTTACTCATCCACATTAACTTTGTTCATCCGTATTTCCTCATTCGCATGAACTTACTCTTCTGCATTTGTTCATCTGCATTAACTTTGTTCATCCGCATTTCCTTAGTACTCATCCGCATTGACTTACTTTGGTCAATACTCATCTGCATTAACTGTTCATCTGTATTTCTCCAATACTCATCCGCATTGACTTTCCATCTGCATTGACTTTCCATCCGCATTTGTCAACAATTAGGTAGTTTTCTAAACTTAGGCATATGAACCACTGTTTGGGCATATGAGCAGTCTAGGGCTCACTTTTCATCAGATTCAGTTCCCAAACACCATCTATCATGTTCTAAGCTTAAATCTTACATTCTAAGCCTTAGAAACACAACCATAACATCAACAAGCATGAACATAGCCCACAATCACACCATACCCGTAACATACACACATTCAAACATTCGGGTATGAAACCCTAATTTTATAAAAAGTTCAATCATGCATTCCCAACCCCAAAATCAGTTAAAAACATGTAAAAGAGGGGTTCTAAAACTCACCTTTGCAGCTCTTGAGTATCGCTTCTTCCAAACCCGTTTGCAATTGAGTTCAACCACCTAAAAACCCACTAAAAACATACAACCAAACACACACAACACACATAAGCATACACCCGAGGACATAACCGGTTAAGAACACCATAAAACCATGAATTCTTACCTTAAATTCGAATTCTTTCTTGCTCTTCTTTCTAAAACCGAGAGTTCTGCTACACTTTTTCTTTCTCTCCTTCTAAAAATGCAGATCTAGGTGTTGTAAGAGTAGAGTGGGCTACCATGCCCACTTTACACCCTCTTTTCCAACCTTTTGTCCCTTTTTGACACTTTTTACCCCTTAACTTGGGTAAAACATCTTTTCTTTCTTTTTCTTCACTTTATTCTTCTTTCTTTGACTTTAAAAAATAACCGGATGTTACATCTGCTCTGATACCATTAAAAATTGGTATCATCAATCAAAATTGCAGAATTTCCATTCAATAATGAAACAAATATACATGGAGTTCTATGGCTAAGAATGGAAACCATAACAAACATGCTGATTACAAGGAATAGATAGAAGATAAAATGTATTATTTCCTTTAGGTTGTTCATTGTTTTATGTTTGTAACATGTATGTTGAAAAAAATTCCAATGGAAGCTAGTTTGACATGTTATTCTATTAAAACTTTAGAAAACAAAACCTATCATAATCTATATATAAAAATTTTAAAACTTAAAATACATCCACAAGGTGTTTAGGAGATAAAAAACCATTGAAAATAAATGATTGTCCTTTGATGAAGATGATGAACCAAGACTCAAGTGATTTCGTAATGCAAAATCCTAGATTATCAACACAACCACATACTATCATACATATAAAATGCATATGAAAGTCCAAGCCAAAAATATGTTTCTATGAGCCAAACAAAACACCAGGAACACATAAATCTAAAGTTTAAACCTTGAAGTTATTTTCGAACTCCCACTGGCTTCAACATCCATTCTTCGCCAAATAAATTTCCACTTCAAAACTACACTTGGACTTCATCTTTCATGTCTTCATCTTGTTACATTATAGAAAAAGGAAATACAACTAATGTATACATTAACATTCCAAAAAAAACCAATGATGATGCTTGGAATCTATAAAAACTTCTAGACATGCCATATAAAAATCTTCACTTAGATCTCAATTTATTAAAAACTTCTGTTTACCATCATTGTTGATTTTTTTAAATCAAAATTTGTTTACTCACTCTCACCGGTCTTTTCATATGGAGGAAGATTAAACAAATATTATACTTGTTTATCATACTTGGACCGTGTCTCATCACCCATGACTTTAAGCCACTTGTCATATTCTGTATCTAATATAGCAAATTTGTAGTTACTGGGTTCAAACTAATCCACTAAATATACTCCATCATCATATGAGAAAACAATATCTCTCATGTTTCTACCCTGGGCTCATGTATTACACTAGGTATTTAACTAAATAGTAGATTAGGTTCAATAATATTTGATGTTCTAACAATTTGTGATTCTTGGATTTTTTCTAAGATCCACATTACTCCATTTGTCCCTTTTGAAAGAAATTCTTCTTTTAAGAAGACTCTTTGTTAAACAAAAAATAATCTAGTGTTGGTAGGATTAAAAAAATAATATGCTTTAATTTAGTAGGGTATTAGACAATATAGGATCTAACTTGTTAGAATTCTCACATTTAACTTAGGCCTCACAACCCCTAGACATTAAGGTAGGAAAAGTTTGGAGTTCTTCCATACCAAAGTCCATAAGTGTCTTATCCATGTTCTTGGTTTGAACCATGATAACTATATGGGAAGTTGTTTTCAAGGAATAAATCCAAAATGAGTGAGACAAGCTAGCATGGCTAGACCAAACCATATTCAATAAGGTCAAATTTCTCCTTTTTGAAACACCAGTGTGTTATGGTCTTCTGTGAATTTAGAAACAATCCCATATTTATTGTGATGTTTATCAAATTTGTAGCTTAGATATTCACTACCGGTCTAATGCTTTAATCATTTTACAAGTTAATTTTGTACTTCATTTTGAAAATCTCAAATGCTTCATCCTTATGTTTTAATAATTAAACATAGCCATATCTATTATGTACTTTGTTTTGGTTATTTGATTTTGCTGTTTTCATACATGTATAAACATATAATCACTACTTAACTTGAGAGTCTTAGTGTGTGATGATGAAAGATTAGCCAGAATTATTGCCTCTGGAATCATCTCTTGCAAGAGTTGAAGAAGATCGTCAAATTTCACATTACTAAGCCCATGAAGGGTCTTGTTGAGAAGAAGTCTGATGATGAAAGATAGCTTCGAAAAACATTTACACCCTGGGAACAACTCTTGCTTTCCATCTTCTAATAGCTTATAAAACTTTTTGGCATCTTCATTTAAACATCCTTCTACCTTACTTGTTTCCTCTATAGTATCTCTAAACCTATCTTGCAATAACTCATTGAGAATATCAGGCATAACATCTTGATTATCATCTAAGTCGGTATTAAATAATGTTTGTGAGGAGGTTTCTCCATGAAAAACCCATACATAGTAGTCTTCTACAAATCCATATCCTTTAAAATGGTCGAATACTTCATCTCTTCGATATCAATGTTGATACATATATGTACCTAGATCCTGATCTCAATGTAATATGTCTTGAATGTCTTATTGGGTACTTAATGAAATACTGATATTTGGTTGTGTTTATAATGTATAATATTTCATTAATGAGTTGTTTAACGATTATCAAATTGATTATATAGGTTTGTGGTTGATTGAACTAATATAAATAATGTA
>BJCM01006232.1:0-14881 GCA_018326385.1 Flaveria bidentis | reverse complement strand
ACCTTATTAAAGATAAACAAGTTGAAATGAGATACGTTCAATCTAGTAACAATTCAGTTGATCTTTTCAAAAAGGCACTTCCTAAAACAACTTTTAGAAAACATGTTTATGATATTGGCATGCGGCATGTACACGCTATGTGATGATCTACAGAAGACAATTTGAGGGGGAGTTAATAAGTTGCACTCTTTTTTCCTTAGCTAAAGTTTTTTCCCACTGGGTTTTTCTTTAGCAATGTTTTTAACGAGGCAGTACTTAAACTCTTGAAGTTTGAAAAATGTCATCCAAGGGGGAGTATTATGAATTATTACCATGGTAAGTGGATGAACTCTTTGTCAAACTTGTAGATAAGTTTATTATGCTACTAATCTTCCAAAATAGTTTACCTTGTCTAGCAAGTTGATTGATCTTTGTAGTATAAATACCACCTCAATATAGAGGAGAAGATGTATCTCTTGTATACACTTTCATAAGTTAAACATTTCTCTTCTTTTTGTTCTTGCAATTCTCTTTAAAGATCTTAATATTATAAGACTAAACTTGTGTTAATCATTGTGATATTATAACAAAGAACTGTTTTTACCTAGTTTTGGTGGTTTCGATTTGATATAGTATATATATAATAACATAGCTAGACATTATTTACACTTTATTTTGTGTGTTTCAAAGAGTGCTTAGAAAGTTTGAGAAGGATTAGTTGGCTTAGTTGGTTTATTTTTATTATTCAGCAGAGTCAGTCAGATGCAGACTCGGTCAGAATTTTTAACAATGTCAGCTTCTAACTCTATCAGATCCTATTCAGTCAGTAGTAATTAGGGGTGTTCAAAAAAACCAAAAAACGAAAAAAACCGAAAACCGATCCGTATCCGTAACCTGAAAAAAACGAACCGATTTATGAATTTGGTTTTCGGTTCGGTTTTTAACCGAAACCAAATTGGGAATTCGGTTTTCAGTTCGGTGTAAATTTTGAATTCAGTTTGTTCGATTTAACCGAATTCAATATGTATATTTTATTATTTTTTTGTAATTGTAAGTTTAGCCTAACTTATCAAGCCTAAATTTTAAGGTGTTTTATTTAAACCAAATAAATAAGAATTTATATGTTAGCACAACTTATTTACCAAAACTGAGTGTCAAATCTTATTTTTTAAAGAGTCAAAGTCAAGTAGCTATTATTTTAGAAAACGAGATTATTAACAATTCAAGAGTTTAATTATTTGATATATATTTTTGACGAAATATATATGAAAAGTGATTCTTGTACAAATGATCTAAAGTTAACGTCTTAAAAAAATAAAAAAAATGGCGAATTCGGTTTTTTTGTTTTTAACCAAAACCGAACCGAATTCAGCTCGGTTCGGTTTTCGGTTATGCCTGGAAAAAATTCAAAACCGAACAAACCGATAACTGAACCGACGAGCACTCCTAATAATAATCAAAACAGCCTCAAAATGTAAACTGGCTCATAATAAAATAAATAAAAACAATAAAAAATGTTGCTTTTCGAATATGATTGGTTATAATTGTATATGCCTTTTCTTTATACAACATTTAATCTCCAAGTAATATAGATGAAGATGTATATATAAATCATAACTCGTCAAGAAAACGTAGCTTTCGTAGAGATTATAAATCTCCTATTTCGTTAAAGTTTAGCCACAACGATTTGATGGTTTAAAATTTCGTCCAAAAATTTAATGTTTTAGGATATCATTTAATTTTCGCTTTCACTTCTCCTACTGTATACATTTACGATTTAAGCTCGTTTTACTTTTTAATAGTTTCGTTTTATGTAATAACTCTTAAAGTAAAATGTCATTTTCATTCCTGATGTTTTGTTGAATTTTTCATTTTAATTCAATTTTGTTGTCATTTCAGTCAATATAGTTTATCAAATATTGTCTTTTGCATTCACTCCACTAACTCCGTTAAGATCTCTATTAAATATGAGGGTTATTTAGTCTCACTAGTACATAATGTATTATTTCTGGCGGTTCTAATTTATTTTTTGAGGCGGACAATTTTAAAAACCGCCTAAAAAGTTTGAAAATTTCAACACATAACAAACCGCTCATAAATATGTTTTTTGCAGCGAGTATATGTTTTTTGTAGGTTTTTTTTCAACACCCTAATTATCAAATTAAAGTAAAATCATCAATTAATATTTAATTAAAACTAAAAAAAATGTGAAACGACTAGTGAGACTGGTCGCTTCGATTTAAAAGTTTTAATGAACTTTAATTCAGGTTGTTTAATTGAGGCTGCTGCGAGATTTTAATTGAAAGGACGACATTGATTATTAGCTCAACAATAATATCAACTCAAAAATAATAAAGGTCACATGTTAGGCCATGACACTAATTTATTTTCTATAAAAACAAACGATTTTTCTATAACCATAAGGTGGGGTTGTGGGTTGCATGACAAAGTTATTTTAAGTTAAAGTGATAAAATTTTACTTTAAGTTAAGGGTTCACACGCATCATCTATAATATATTTATGTAAACTAATTACGATATAAATTAGATGGAGTATGATATAAATGATAACGTCTAACGTTCAAAACAAATTACTAGTAGCCTTAAAAATTAGGTTGGTCAATGGAATGCACCATCTTGAAGATCACCACAATCCCAACACCATGGTCCATCATCCTCTCTTGCACCACAGGTTCACCTGATAGATCTTAACCCAATGGATCCAAATAACCTTGGATACACTTTTGAGGCTATGAACATGCTATCGGGACCTAAGGAACAATGGTATATGGATACCGAAGAAGCACTATTCACATAGTGGGGTTTCAATTACCTCTATTGTTAATTTTATCAAGTCCATATACATTGGTAATGGTTTGTCTGTAACAATCCACGAATAAGATAACACCACCTTATTTTCACCTTCTCAAAATCTAGAGTTTAAAATTTCTTATTTTCTTCAATTATTAAAAATTTTATCTCTGCATGTCGATTCACCATCGATAATTGAGTTTCTTGCGAGTTTGATTCCTTTGGCTTTCTTGTAAAGAATTTTAAGAATGAGATGAAATTTAAACAGACATGATAGTACCAACCACTTTATCCCTTCACCAACATATCCCTTGCTTTTGCTTGCACATTTATTGCTATTCTAACACTCCATTACGGCATGATCTTCTAGGGCACACATGTCGTCATGTTATGGATTATCTATTGGAAATTTACAAGTAATAAATATGCAAGTTGACAAGTTTATATTTCTTTTACATTAGTGGGAGAGAAAACTTTAAGTGACTTATAAGAGGTTTTTCCTTTGTGGGTAACCAAAGTGCTAGTTGGGCTAAGAGAAGGGCTAAGAGAAGGGCTAAGCCCGCACGCGCACCAAACAGAGACACGAGCTTGCGAATAAGCGAGTTTGAGGCGCACTTTGAGATAAATATAGCGGATAGAGTCGATCAGTAAGCAATTCAGGTCATCTGCGTAACCGAATTCGCGAACTGGTGGGGGTCAACCTTATCCCCTGTTTTTCTCAGATTCGGTTATGGTTTAAGCATATAAATACATGCCTTCTTCTACGGTTTATGCATATAAATACATCCCTTCTGCTACTAGTTTCAGCATCCCAAAATTGCAACTCCTCTTTGATCTACATTTTTTCTTTAATAGTTTCCTCACCAGTTTTGCGTTGGTTTGGTACCATTGCTGTTGGAACACTAGATTCATTAGGCATTAAAACGTGAGAGTTTACGTTGTAGCTTAAAACAATAGAGCGCGTAAAATCTTTTAAGGACATGAGTATCATCCATGTTGTTCATCATCCGAATAATATAGAATAACAAATTGGTTTTATATTATTGTGTGTTTTAATTCGTCTGATAACGAGACACTCTCGTACCTTTCTTATAATCGGTTTCGGACACGTAGAGTCAAACTGATTCGACCAATAACTTAGTAATTTTAATAATAATTAATTAATTTATATTTGGTCTAATATGTTTTCTAACATTATCTTCGTGTTTCTAATTCTCTTCCAGATATAGAACTGAAATCAGGAATCAATTGTATTAGCACATGAATTGAATCCGATCGATCCATGAGGCTTTAACTCAAAGAGTACATGTTTGAGAGTTTGAATACGTTTTTAGGGTATTTTATTTCTCAAATGTTTATTTTGAAAATATTCCATTACACACAACTATGTGATTATTTCTAAATTCTCACTATAAAAGAACATGCATGGAATTTTTACACACTTTATTTTCCAACAAATCAAAAAATGGAGAATGGTGAAAAACTCAAAACCTTCATCATTATATGGTTTATCGCCATCTGTTGCGCCTACTACTGCTACTATATTTTCGCTCAGATCTTCACTGGCGTCCTAAGGTTATTCTCTCTCCTCCCCGTCATCACCGTCTTCTCCATCCTCCCATTACCACTCTCCACCGCCCATCTCGCCCTCCCCACCTTCTTCTTTCTCGTGTGGCTCGGTAACTTTAAACTCTTACTCTTCGCCTTCAACCGCAGCCCTTTATCCACCACACCGCGGTTACCACCCCTCACATTCATCTCCATTGCTTTGCTCCCAATCAACCCTAAACAACCTAACAACAAACTCTCAATCTCATCGCATAAACCGATTCTATTAGCGTTTAAAGCCATAATTCTCATTCTAATTATCAATGTTTATCAATATAAACATAACCTCCACATGACTCTTATTACAATCCTCTACTTTTTACATATGTACATCGGTTTCGAGTTGGGTTTCGCCCTCGCTATCCTTTTGGTTAAAATTTTCCAAGGGTTCGACTTCAAGGTCGAACCACAGTTCAACGAACCATACCTAGCTACATCGCTCCAGGACTTCTGGGGCCGCAGGTGGAACCTTATGTCATTGAGCATCTTTCGGGCCATGGTTTATAACCCGACTCGGGCCATCTTGACCCCGACCCTCGGGAAGCTTCGGGGTCAGATGTTTGCAATTTTTGTGACTTTTGTGGTGTCGGGGCTAATGCACGAGTTTATGTACTGTTATTTGATGCGTGTATCGCCCACGTGGGAGGTGTCATGGTTTTTTGTACTACATGGGTTGTGTACCGCGGGTGGGGTGGCGGTTAATGGCGGTTTTCGGTTGCATCCGATGGTGTCGGTGGCGGTTACGGTGGCGTTTGTGTTGATGAGTGGTAGTTGGGGGTTATTCACCCAACCGTTTAGAAATGGTGCGGATGTTAAGATCATTAACGAATCTTCAATTGTGTTAAAATATTTGGGTCGAAATGGGGGTGAATTGAATGTGATCAGTGTGTTCAATTCTGTCGTGGCTAGGAGGTAGTAGATAATAATATTTATGTTATGGAGTGAATAAATTAGATATAAACTTTATAAAGGTTTATATAATGTAAGTTTATTGTGTTTTCATGTATTCCGAATACAAAAACATTTTATATTATCAAAATTAAATTTTTCAAATTTTATAACTCTCGCGACCTAACTGTATAGCACAGGTCACACCGACTAGTATATTTTAAGAAAAATGTATTTTAGGCATTTATGTTGACCATTAAAGCATTTTAGTTTTTGTCAATCGCTTATATTTGTAAATGGCACTCACTTGAAGGGAACTTATTGGAGTTACTAGTTGTTAAAAACTTCATATCATTACGTATCGTCATTACCTTGTGCAATTATCAACTAAGAGATGATTGATATCTAGTTTTGATTTTTTATCAGGAATTTTGGTTGGTAATTGTAAATCACAATATTAAGATCGACAACATTTGAGGGCGTTTGTTATATATGCAGAAATTTAATGGAATTCAATTGAATTGAAATCTGAATTTCATGAGTTATTGTGTTTACTTAGTAAGAATTCGCTGGAATTGAAATTTGAATTCAATTTCGACTACCGACTGTCGTCGTCAACCTACGTTGGTTTATATTCTTAGCTTCTGGCGTGATCTTTTGGTGACGGCGTTGGGATTTTTTTATAATTTTTAAAATTTATTTAATCTACCTTATTTTATATATTTTGGGAATTTTTACTTTTTTTAATCAACGTTATACTTTATAATTCGTGAGCATTGAGTAATATGTTTGTTCATATTCATGTAGAATATCATTCCGTCAAGCTTAACTTAATAGTATATGGTCGTTTGTGTTGGTGAATTGTTTGGTCTATGTTCATGAATCGTTCGGTTATGTGTTCTTGAACAAGTTCAATTCTTTTAATGAACAAATATGAACACTGTTCGTAGACACTTATAAAATAATAATAAATGAACACAAAAATGGATCCGTTTGATTCGTTTATTGCCCTACTCCATGGGCCACCCCTGCTTTCGATATCTACTCCTATGAAGAAATAAACCATGTTTGTATTTCAAATTAGGGTAAACTACACTCGAGTTTCCTAGGATATGTCAAAATTTCACATTTCATCCCTAAATTTTTTAAAAAAATACATTTTTATTCCTAACTGTTTCGAAAACGTTAGCATCTTTCGTCCATGTTTTGAATGACTATTAATAAAAATCTGTTACATGGGATTGAAGTTACAACAAACAATATTGAAATTTAGTTATTATTCTATAAAAGTTTTCTTAAAAATAAATTAAAAATCACATGATAATTAGTTCCTACATAACACATGCATCACCGTTCCTTTAGCGTCTTAATTTACCGGTACACTCTAATTATTATTATTATTTTCTATCTTTTTTATACATACATACATAGAAACATAAAGAGATTAGAGTGTTCAGAAAACAAAAACTAGTGTTCAAAACCTATGTTCCACATAAAAAACCTATTCAGAGTGATTAAGTTTGTATTTTGGAATTGAATGTTAGTGTTTTTTTTTTCGTCGCATAGAATCGGTAACTTCGAATTGCATGAATTCAATACCATTGTATCCAACAATTCATACATGTATATTTACCCATACTTGAGCAGATTGTCATAAACTCATATATAACAGATGACCACTTTTGTAAAATATGGACTCAAAGTAAACCATAACCATACTTCGTATATACCATTCATAAAAAGACTATAGACCCAAGATACAAAGTTAATACCTTGATATTTTGTTTAAAATCAGCAATAAATTCCATCCTCTACATACGCATCCACAGATAATTGTTTTTATGTTGAAAATTCATGTAAGGAAACTTGAAACAAACTCTTCCTACTCGCGTATATAAAAGAAATTATATATTTTTCATTTATTCAACAACATCCGTCATTACTCAATCGAGGTTAAATTCTATTTAATAAATAAAAGAAGAATGTAAATGTCGACTTAGAACAAAAATCCACATTAAAACTGTATACTTTGAAGAAAATTTAACCATGATTATAATCAAAAAATTAAAAACGTCAAATCAAACCAAAACTTAAAGAATGACACAATCATTGTCAATTTAAAAAGAACAATCTACCTTAAACAGTAAGTTACAATGAAATTAAGGACGACTCTATGAGGATATAATGAATATTAACATGATATTTCAGCTATGCAACCAAAATGAAAGAACTTATGCTCCTATGTCAATTTTCCAGATATTTTTAAACTAAATTCATGTAGCATCTATGAATTACACAGATATTACGTGCTATAAATTACAAAATTATGAAATACCGTTCTGAATCTCAAGAAAAATTTAAAACAGAAGAATCAATGAATCGAGAAATGAAGATGATAACACAACGTTGAATATTGAACTTCGACGCCTGTGCTGACGGAAAAGAGGAAAACGACAAAAAAGTGAATTTGAGGCTCGGGAGACGGTGGTGAAGCAGAAAGTCAGGCAACGGAGAGGAATTCAGACTGAAACGAGAGAGAAGAGCCACTGTTGAAAGGCACGTGCCATGGGAAAGAAGTCATGCATCAGTGGGTTGTACGCAAAGCTTAACGGCTTTGTAGTTTGCCTTTTAAAGTATATACATAATATAATATAATAAGAAAAAAAAGATGAAAATATATTTTAGTCAATGCCGCCTTGTTTACTTTAATTCAAGTTTTTCATCTTTTTTTAAAGGTTGATTAATGTTTTCGGAACCACATCGGACGTCGAATCAGGCGTTTTATTGGTTTGGTGGTCAGACAAGTTGGACTAGATTTAACTATATTTTAATTATATTTATATATGTAGTTAAATATAAGTAATTTATATATGATTTATATATATATATTATATATTTTTTATAGTTATATATAAACTTAACTATATTTGTATATCTAACAAACTAATTTATGGTTTAACATCATGTTCTTACCCATTAAAATTAAAAAGCTAATAATAAAAAAAATTCAAAAACCGGTCTGGTTTCCCGGTTCGACCCCTCAAAAACGATTCGTAGCGAACCGGACCGGCCACCAGAACGATTTCCGGTCGGACCGGCCGATCCGATCCGATCGCGAAAACACTGAGGTTGATCACTAAGTAGATTTCCTACCCTACTTTTTCATAAATTGATATCAAGTATTTAGTTAGAAGTTTAATTTTAATTATTAAGATTACTTGTCAATCTTTTTTTATCCTAAATATTTTATTTAATATAACTCAATCCTAGTGCTCATAATAACGTGCAAGGCGGCACAAAATTTTATTCACACATTCAATACATGTAATATCAAAATCTTTTTTAAACATACGGTCCTCCTTAAAAGAATAATACTTAAAAGGATAAGTGTAATCTCGTTATTTTAAGAAAAAAACAATCATCAACTATCATAAGTTGTGTGGCTGATAATATAGCTAAAGTTACTCTGTAATAGATAAGATAAGTGAGGATGTGAATTTCAAAGAAAAATTTTGAAAATATCCTTTTGATTCATTTTTTTTCTAAAATGTTCATTTGACTAGATCGTATCTCAAACTGACTTCATTATGAACGTTCTGACCACAAAACAGGTTCGTTCGAACTCAAGATTAACGACACAAATGACTCTGTTTTATGATCGGAGACAACTCTATTTGGTGGTGACATTTTTAGGGAACGACTTTGTCAAATGCAAGGGGAAAATGTGGTCAAAGGCACATTTTGGTTTCTCATATTTTTAAGCGTATACAACTATAATTTCGTTTTACGTTTGTTGGAAAAAAAGTATATATCAAAGTGATTTAATTTACGTAAATCCTGAGATTACTTTGTATATTATGATCAAGTTTTAAAAGTATTTCAATCATGTCATTTGAATTAGTATTTTAATTAAATTACTCATTTTTTTCATTTAAATTATAGGTTTTAACATATTTTAAGCATTTTTTTGTTTTAATTAGAAAATTCTTTCATCGTATTTTCATGTTTTAGGATTTTTATTTTTTATAACAATTAACTTGTTTTTAATATAATTACATTTATTGAAAATCTAGACTCATACATCTCCTTTTACATTTCTTTCTTCACACAAAAATAAATAAATCAATCAAACAATTACTCGTTTTAATGTTCCAGTTTAGGCCAAATACATATAATTTTCTAACTATAACACTTTTAAAACCTGATTGTTATTCTGAGATATTTTATATTTGAAAAAATATAGCTAATTAGTAAAACCACTTATTTTTGTAATTTCAAAACTCAAAAAGTTTGAATTTTTTAAGTAACTTTTTCATAATGTAAATTTCATTTTATCATTAGAAAAAATAGAAAAATGATAAATCTTTATAACACAAATTTAATGCGGTTGTTTTATTATCATAGTTCAAGGAAGCATTATCACACTAACTTTAAGAAATGATCATAGTCATTGAGGTAAGAAATTGAAGGAAAAGGACGAGAGTTCACATGCACACCATGTTATCGAACCAACAACACATCTAACTTAATGTCCCATCAACCTATAATATGATATAGCTATAACTTTTATAGTTAATAAGATATGATTGTATCTAATCAAGTGTGTAGTTTGTTTAAATGATAACTTTTAGAATTTTTTATTTTCTAGAACAATTTATTATAAATGGTTGGTTGAGTGACGTGATAACTATTCTTCATCGTACTCTTCTGAACCGACCATCTCAACTCCAAAAAACTAACAAAAATATTTAACATATCGTCCCTTCCATCATTTGAGCTTTTCCATTACCTTCGTAATCTCCTTTGTGTTCTCCCTCGCCTTCTGCTATTCATCTAAATACTTTAGTTTCCATAATCGATGCTCTGAAATCCAAAGGTTACATCGATCGATGTTGTTCTTCGGTTGAAAGTATTTTTCAATTACAGTTTTATTCTTTCTCTTCTTTGTTTTAGGTTTATTGAAGAATTTTATAAAATCCAAAATAAATCATTTTCAAATTTCGTGACCTATCAACATACCCTCCGTATATTTGGTTTCATTAAAGAGTTTTTACTTTTTTATTAAAATGAAAGATCCATATGTGGAATTAAGAATCATTACTATGATCTATTGCTCGTCCCAATATTGTTTCCACAGTTCTTGAATTTAAACCCAAAATAAAACTATTCTCGGTTGCTATTAATTAAAAAATAAATACTTGTTTTTTTAATTCATATGTTTGTCATTGCTAAGGTCATAACCACAACCAACTTGAGTTTAATATTAACACTCCTCATAATAAAATATACTTTTAACATATAACTTTTGAGTTATTATTGATTAAATAAATAAATACTTGTATTTAAATTCATATGTTTATCATTGCTAATTAAGTTATAACCACAACCAACCTAGAGTTACATATTAATACTTCTCTTAATAACATAAGAAAGGGACTTACTAAGGATAAAAATGACATTAACTACCAATAAATTAAAGAAAACTCCTTTTAGTGGTTAGATAGTTGAACTAAGAACCAAATATTGAGACGTATCGGTAGTCAAATGGCAATGCAGAAACACTTAATTCATGAATACTTGAAGGCTGTTGACTTGAACAGACTATGAACTTTTTGAACTCAATAAGTTACAGATCGAAGATGATACTTGCATTGAAACCACATTCATGTAAGCTAATGTATTCGTTAATTATTAATTATCTTAATGTTGCATGATTATCTGTCCAAAGCAACCAAAATGCAATGGCGGCAGACAAACAATATTGGTAAATTTTGATCCATTAGTTTAAATTTTTGGGATGGTAATGTAACTTTTTATATAAATATAGAATTCTCACCCCTAAAAAGTTAATTCCCCTCCCCCCACACGGAGATGTTCAAGCTCCCGCCAATGACTAGATTAACGTGAAGCTTTGAGAAGAAACGAATGCACAGAAACTTGTAGCAGAGAAAAATTATAGCTTTTGGGATGCTTAAACTCAAACTAGAAGCTCTATATTTATAGACTAAAATGTAAGTAATTATGAGAAAAACCGAGAATGAGGTAAACCCCCACCAGTTCGCAAATTCGGTTACGCAGATAAACCGAATTGCTTACTGATCGACTTTATCCACCGTGTTTATCTCTTAGGGGTCGTTTGGTTCGCAAAATATTTTGCAAAAGAATTGGAATTGGAAATGAAATTAGAATTGAAATTGGAATCTTGTTAAAATTGATAAAGTGTTTGGTTGATCAAATTTGAGTGAAATTGGAATTTTAATTTTGAACATTCTATTGGATTGATAAGTATTCCATGCGTAAGTGGAAGGAATGTGAATTCCAATTAATGGGGAAAAATTGTCCAATTCCAATTTCATCCGTTAACCAACCAAACATGAGTTTGGATGGAAAATTTTCAATTCAAATTCCAATTCCGTGAACCAAACAGTGCCTTAGTTGGTTATTTCGATCCGATCCATAAACCTCTGAACTGAGTCTTAGCTAAAAATAAAAGCTTCTTAAGTGCAAAGTGTGCCTCAAACACACCCATTTGTGAGCTCACATCTCCGTCTCGACTTGGCGCGCATGTGAGATTAGCCCTTCTATTGGCCCAACTACCATTTTGATAGATCAATTAGGGAAAACCCCTTATAAGCCACTCAAAGTTGTTTCCCCCACCAATGTGAGACAAAAAATAAACATATCAACTTACATATTTACAACTTGTAAATTTTCAACACTACATCGTTATCAGAGCTAAATTTAATTATACAACCATATTCATAATACCATGATCATCGGCTGCCTAAAATATGGATTTAATTGTGAAAAAGAATTGGCTTCTATCTGCCATTTAACCATACATTTCGTTCTCAACATCATATACTTGACTCATAAAGCATCATCTATACATGATATGTAACATATTACTAACACCCTATTCAGTAAATTAATCATCCACTTTATCTTAAAAATAAATCATGCAATTTAGCTAAATGGGTCAAAAGAATCATTTTATGATGATTTATTAAGTCCATTAGTTATCAACTTGAACTAAGCAACACCAGATTGGGCCTTTTTTTTATTTACCATTTCAATTCTATGAACACCTTTAATCATCTCTACACGTTCTATTTACTTTTTCAACTCATTTTCGTCAATTTATATGCATTAGAAGTGCTCTTCTACAAAATCACCCTTTGGGTCGGTTCTCAACTTATTATTTCGAGAATTAAAAACCATAAAGTATCAAGCAAACTATGGATAACATAATCAATCAAAATATGGATGACAAGATTAGGCATAATATTAATTTGTTGGCAAAAGTTTGGATATTTGAGATCGAAACATGTTTATCTTATTATTATTGGTTTTATATTTTTTGTTTTCCGGTCTTAGCGTCTCGTTACTCCCGCTAAGACTACAGCGGAGTATTAGATATTAGTTAGGTTTCTAGGATTTTCTATGATCTCTATAACTTATAATCTAACGATTTAATGACACCAATTAGTCTTTTATCATCTTATAAGTTCCAATAGCTTCTGAACATTATGACTGCTTTAAACCATTAGAATCAATATTTCCATACAATCGAGTAGTTCGTATACTTAACCGATTGTTTGACTTTTTGATTTCCAGTAGTTGTTTGGATTCAATGATTTATATGATGCAATAATCGTCTAGAGTTCTCATATAAGATGTTCAGAAGTATCTTGCAGAACACAAACGGAATTTCATTAAGGCAAATTGATACAAATTGAATTCTCTCCCAATTAGGTAGGAAGAGAAGTCTATAAATAAACACAATAGTTACACACAGGTACATGATAAATTGATATAATATAAAAATGGAACAATTGGGTAATTAATTCTGTCTATCATCCCCCCTCAAGCGGCACGGTGGTGGACCAATGCGAAGCAAATGCCGGAAGAATTCGAACTGATGACGAGGAAGACTTTTAGTAAAGATGTCAGCCACCTGCAGCTTGGTTGGAACAAACTTAGTATATAACTTGCCAGATAACACCAGTTCCCGAATAAAATGATAATCCAAGTCAATATGTTTGGCACGTTTATGGGAAACAGGATTTTGTGAGAGAAAAATGGCACTTTGATTGTCACACAATATGGTAGGACGATCTGGTGGCATGGCTCGAAGTTCTTGAAGTAAGTGAGTAATCCATACGAGTTCAGCTGCGGTGTTTGCCATGGCGTGATATTCAGACTCACAACTTGATCGAGCCACGGTTGGTTGTTTCTTTGCACACCAGGATACAAGATTGCCACCAAGAAAGATGGAGTATCCATACGTAGAGCAGCAAGTCTCAATACATCGAGCCCAATCTGCATCTGAATACCCAAGAAGAGTTGTACTTTTAGGCCGAGAGAAAATGAGACCATAACTGATGGTGCCTTTGAGATAACGAAGAATTCGCTTCACATGTTGATAATGAACTATAGTGGGAGCTTGTAAGAACTGGCTGACTTGATTAACAGCATAAGAAATGTCTGGACGAGTAATAGTCAAGTATTGAAGAGCTCCGACCAGAGACCGGTAGTGAGTCGGATCATGGTATGGATCCCCAGTAGTAGTAAATGATGTATTGGAAGCAAGTGGAGTGGGAGCCGGCTTGCACTCAAGAAGGTTAGTATGATCAAGAATGTCGTGAGCATATTTAGACTGAGAAAGGAACAGACCATTATCCGAATGTGTTACTTCAAGACCCAAGAAATAATTTAGATCACCCAAGTCTTTGATGGCAAATTCATTATGTAACCTGAGAATGAAGGACTGAATGATGTGTTCCTGATTACCTGTGATGATAAGATCATCAACATAAACAAGAAGGTACATGATGCAGGTGTCTTTGTGAAACACAAATAAGGATGTGTCAGCTCGACTACAAGAGAATCCATTCTGAAGAAGAAATGTACTTAGGCGTTGGAACCAAGCACGAGGTGCTTGTTTGAGGCCATACAATGCTTTGTTTAGGCGACATACATGATCAGGGAACTTTTTATCGATGAAGCCAGGAGGTTGTTCCATGTATACTTGCTCAGATAGAATACCATGAAGAAAGGCATTATTAACGTCCAATTGATGAAGTCTCCAGTAATGGATAACGGCCAATGAGAGGACAATTCTTATAGTAGATGCTTTAACAACCAGACTAAATGTGTGAGAATAGTCTAAGCCCGGTAAATGACTAAAGCCTTGAGCAACAAGACGTGCTTTGTAACGATCAATCGTGCCATCAGACTTATATTTGGTACGAAAAAGCCACTTGGCACCAACAATATTGCGATCATTTGGTCTTGGTACCAAAGTCCATGTATTATTTTGATGCAAGGCATTCATTTCGGAGCGCATAGCGGCTAACCTGTCACACCCCAACCTTGATGGCGGAAACGTCGAGATGTGAGGGTTAAGATTGTTCACAACCACATAACGCTATATTTAAATGTAAATAATAAAAATTATAAGTTTCAAAAGGAAATACAAACATAAGTCTCAAACATGAAATAAGTTCAAACGTAAATCAAAACATAACATAACATTTTATTTATTTAACTAGGTCCACGTCCTAGTTTTATTGCAAGCTTCAAAAGACCACTTT
>BJCM01006210.1:0-12603 GCA_018326385.1 Flaveria bidentis | reverse complement strand
CAAAGCTTCTGCTTTACGGCTTTCTTTCTCTGTTTTCCCCATCCACCGTAAGTTACGGCTGCCTGGCCGTAACTTACGGCCAGTGCTTATCCAATTTCTTGTTTTCTTTATTTGGCTTCTCGTATATGCATTCCCCCGTCCTCTAACACCCTTGTTTTAATCCCTTTACCTACAACCAAGCATAACTCGTAGTCATAGCTATTCAAACAATTATAATCACTAAAAGTATATAAACACTCGAGATTAAAACGCTATAACACATAAAAATCACATCCCATCATTTGTCATCATACTTATATTGCTTCTCTAACGTATACCATGTGTTATGACGATCCCGTCTCGTTACATTCCCGTGTTTCCGCTTTAGCGGGGGTGTGACAATATTCCCCATGACAAACGAGAGTATCATTAGAATTATCTTTATATATAAAAGTGTACCTATTCTCTACGATAATTAGATATTTTATCCAAATCAACATAATCAACGTAACGTAAGTACTACAAATAACATAAGAGTGAAAAAAATGTGTTACAATCAATTTTTTTAGTATAGGTTAAAAGAATATGTATATCAACAAACATTTAACACTCTTTACCGGATGCATAATGTGTCACACGAATCTCTTGCAAATTAGGTGAGTTCCAAAGCATACATAGAGCCCCTCTCACTTGATCTAAATCAACAAAACCGAAGTTTAGGAATTCTATACTCCTTAAGCGTTTAACCGCATGCGGAAGCCACTTTGGAAACTTTTCTACAGCCAAAGACTACATGGTGAAAGAAAATAACATCATAACCAAAGTACATCAGTATAACAGTAACAACATATGTTAAACATATATCTCGATTTTAATGTTTGCAACATACCTTAAGAAAAAATCATCAATGGTAAAAGACACCATGTTCGCCAACTTGCTTAACATTGTCACCAAACTAAACCTTTCAAACTTTAGATGAGTGTTTTGAGGTTTCAATAAAGATATACTCACTTCAGCAAGGTGTTCGTTGTCTAATAACCAAAGTAACGCTGCATCAAGGCAATCAAAGACCCACAAAGCCTCCAATTTTACAGCCTTTATGTGGAAATTTTTAAGATTAATACATCTATCAAGGGTTATCATCTTAAGTTGTTGGAGGTTGATCACTGTTGTACGTACATTACCCCTGAAATCAACTTTCACAAGGTGAAAATCTTCAAGATTGGGAAATCCCTGAAACTCAAATGGTGGCTTGAACCTAAATTTATATAATACCAACTTTCTTAACTCTAAACAAGAGAAAACGGATGATGGAGTTCGAAAAAGTCGGCCTGAATTAATAATAGTGAGATCCCTAACACCGCGTGTTGGTAAGATTAACATCCATTTATCAACCTCTCAGTAGCTATGCTGATGTATCTTTGGTATATAGAGATGAAACTTCAAAATGGGACCATTGTGACAGATCATAACCATTAGAAGTAATTCAACAACATCAAAGTAAGGTGGTCTACTAAAGAATGCTTTATGTTCGTACGTGTATCTGCATGCAATCTTTGCATGAGATTTCTTGTCCTTTAATACTTTATTTTTAGTTTGTGTGGTTAACAAGGTAGTGTAAAGATGTGGATGAGTGGTCATATCGTGGGTCATGTAGTAGGTAGTTTATTTCCTATTTTTGATGTGTCACGTCCTTGTCTTATGTCTTTAAGTTCATGTTCTGAACCTTTTTTTGTTTTTAATCAAGAGAGCATTCTAGTTTATGTTTATGTGTGTGTGCCCTGATACCCTGTTAACTTGGTATGAGCAATCAAACACGAGAACTCTTAAACAACTCGTTCGACTCTTTATTGAAAGCAAGAAAAAACTATAAATTACATGTACCAGACTCATGTTTATATAGTACTCCTATCTTGCAGAAATATAAATCTACTATGACTCAACTTTCTACCTAATCTCCTTATCTAGAACAATTAAAAAAAACAAGATAAACAGCAACACGATAAGTCAAAACAAAAAGTATAACCAAAGTGACACTTTTAACCCTTGGTCTTTAGATCTCCACCATAACCTCCCCTTGAAATCTCCCAAGCCTCCCTCTCGATGACTAATCAACCGACTTCAAAGTCGGCATTGCTCAAATCTTCACATACCCAACATATGGTATCAGAGCCTAGGCTATGAGCAGATTCCAAGAGTACAATAGATGACAAGTGAAATGTCCCAACAAACACAAGTTCAAGTCTTTAATGGGGTCCTTACAGTCTCATGAAGCATGGATCAATCGAAAGGCTGATAGTGGCGATCAAGAAGGGCAAGTGCTGCAGGCAAAAGAGGATGACTCCTCTTTCGGGAGAGGTCATGGGCGTGGTCCTAATCGTGGGAGAGGGAGAGGTCGTGGGAGATCCTCATTCGGAAGAGGTAGAGGCCGGATCCAATGTTACAACTATAACCGCCATAGTCACACCAAGTCTGAATGCTGGTCTGATCCACAGATTCATGCTACAATGGGAGAGGATGATCAAGAAGATGAATAATGTCATTTGTTTATGGCAATTGGTGGTGAGAAGGAACCACACATGCATAAAGTATGGTTTCTTGACAGTGGGAACAATCAAACTCGAAGTCCCTACCGGGAACATTAAGGTGATTGATGATGTTCAATTTGCTCCTGCGCTTGGCTATAACTTGTTGAGTGTTGGTCAGATGATGAGGAACGACTACACACTGTATTTTGGTATGAGGCATGTGTAATCAAACACAAGGCTACAAACGAGGTTGTGTGCAAAGTAAAAATGACAGATAATAATGTTTTTCCTTTGGATCTAACACAAACCGAAGCTACAACCTTGGCTGCATTGGGGCATGAAGATGAATCACTTTGGCATAAGACATATGGACATCTTTATCAACATGCTCTCAAATTACTTAGTGAGAAAAACATGGTTACAAGTCTACCCACGGTGGGATTGATTCCCACATGTGAAAGTTGCATTCTAGGAAAGCAAGCAAGAAGTTCTTTTCCTGATCATGCATGGCAAGCATCAAAACCTCTACAACTTGTTCATGCAGATTTATGCGGGCCCATGCCTCATCAATCACTGGGAGGTAATAACTACTTTCTCCTGTTCACTGATGACTTTACACGAATGAGTTGGGTATACTTTCTGAAAAAGAAATCTGACAGCTTTACTTCATTTAAAGTATTCAAGTTTAAAGTTGAAAATGAGTCCGGAATGAGAATTATCACATTTAGAACAGACAGGGGAGGTGAGTTCTTATCTGGAGAATTTAATTAATAAGTTTTGTGAGGAGCATGGAATATCATGACAACTAACTGCCCCGTACACACCTCAATAGAATGGTGTGGCAGAGCGCAAGAACAGAACAGTTGTAGAAATAATGAGATGTTTATTAAAAGAAAAAGGGTTGAATAACAGCTTTTGGGGTGAGGCTGTCGCACCTCTATTTACTTATTAAACATCTCACCGACAAAAACAATATAGAATCAAACGCCTTTTGAAGCATGGTTTGGATTCAAGCCATCTGTAAGTCATTTAAAAGTGTTTGGGACAATTGCATATGCCTTGAAAGTGGGTCCACAAAGAAAGAAGTTAGATGATAAAGCAGTAAAATGTATTTTCATTAGATATAGTACAAACTCCAAAGCCTATCGTTTGTATGATCCAATAAAGAAGTTAACTGTGACAAGTGGAGATGTCAAATTTGATGAAGGAGCTTGATGGGAACAAGAAGAACTCAAAGCATCAAGTCAGCATAGTACACTTGATTTGAACAATGATGAAACTGGTGCACAAACTCATGGCATGTCTGAACCCTAAGACCCGATTGGTGAAATAGGTTCCAATTCAAGTAGTTCAAGTTCAAGCTCCAGCCCGGGTCCTGGAACTCCACTCTCTAGTGTATCAGGGTCAAGTGGTAATGGTGGAGTATGTGTTTCAAACGATGGATCAAGAAGTTCAAGCAGTGCTCCTCTTCGAACTCACTTCGTACATGATCTTTATGAACATATTGAGGAACTTCCAAGTAACTTTAGTAGCTTTAGTTCCTGTCAATATGCCCTATCTATGATTGAGCAAGAGAATTTCCATGAAGCACTTCAACATAGAGAATGGGTTCAGTATGATGGATGAGTTGGCATCTCTAGAAAAATATGACACTTGGAGTCTTGTTGATCTTCCTCAAGGCAAGAGTCCAATTGGTCTTAAGCGGGTGTTCAAAACAAAGATGCAGCCAAACGGAGAAATACTAAAATACAAGGGTCGATAGTAGCTAAAGGGTATGTTCAGGAGTATTGAATAGATTTTGAAGAAACTTTTTCCCTAGTGGCCAGATTTGAAACAATTCGCCTGATATTATCTCTTGCTGCACATCATGGATGGAAGGTGTATCAATTTGATGTTAAATCAGCTTTCTTGAATGGTCCACTGCAGGAAGAAGTTTTTATCACTCAACCACCCGGTTTTAAGAAAGTTGGGGAGGAACACAAAGTATATCGTCTCCACAAAGCTCTATACGGTCTCAAACAGGCCCCTCGAGCCTGGTATAGTCGGATTGACTCATACTTCCAGCATAGTGGGTATGCTAGAACTAAAAGTGAACAACAGTTAATGTGAAACAGGTAAAAGATCATGTTCTTATTATTTGTTTGTATGTTGATGACATTCTTTATACCAGCTCCTCCTCTGAATTGCTACAAGAGTTCAAGGAGAATATGATTAAAGAATTTGATATGACAAATGTGGGAGAACTTAAGTATTTTCTTGGCCTTGAAGTGGATCAAAAACAAAATGGTATATTTATAAATCAAGCAAAGTATGCTCGTACTTTGCTTACTAAGTTTGGTATGACACAATGTAAGGCTGTATCAACACCGATGAATGTTGGAGAGAAGTTAGTTCACGTTGATGGAACCGCTCCAGCACATGAGTTTGCATTCAGAAGTCTCGTTGGAGGGTTAATCTATCTTAGGTATTCTCGACCAGATATCGTTTTTGCAGTTGGAATGTTATCTCGGTTCATGAGCAGGCCATCAGTGACTTATATGGGAGCTGCAAAAAAGAGTTTTTCGGTACATTGCATGCACACTAAAGTTTGGTTTGTGGTATCAAAGAGTGAATGTGGTACAACTTGAAGGATATAGTGATAGTGATTGGGGTTGTTCGTACGAGGATTGCAGAAGCATTTCAGGCAACGTGTTCTCCATTGGGTCAGCAGCAGTCTCTTGGTGCTCCAAGAAACAAAGTGTTGTACCATTGTCCACAACGGAGGCCGAATATATTTCAGCAAGTACTGTTGCATGTCAGGTGGTGTGGCTATGGACTTTGCTTGAAGAATTACTACAGAAACAAGAAGGAGCATCAACTATCTATTGTGATAATACTTCAATGATTTTTCTAACAAAGAATCCAGGGCATCATAGTCGAAGTAAACACATCAACATAGGATACCATCACATAAGAAGTTTGGTTGAAGATCAGTAGGTTGAGCTCAAGTCATGTAATACTCATGAACAGCTTGCACATATATTTACAAAAGCCTTGGGGCCTAATCAGTTTAGTTACCTTCGTGGGCATCTTGGAGTGTTGATGCTTTGAATTAAGGGGGGGTGTTAGAAGTAATTCAACAACATCAAAGTAAGGTGGTCTACTAAAGAATTCTCTATGTTCGTACGTGTTTCTGCATGCAATCTTTGCATGAGATTTCTTTTGTCCTTTAGTACTTTATTTTTAGTTTGTGTGGTTAACAAGGTAGTGTAAAGATGTGGATGAGTGGTCCACATCGTGCGTAATGTAGCAGGTAGTTTATTTCCTGTTTTTGATGTGTCACGTCCTTGTCTTGTGCCTTTAAGTTCATGTTCTGAACCTTTTTTTTGTTTTTAATCAAGAGAGCATTCTAGTTTATGTTTATGTGTGTGTGCCCTGATACCCAACAATAATATGGTTTACACTCCTTATAAATCTATTAGCTTTAACTATTGAGGACTTTGTGGAGAAGTGGTCAGGAATAGTGAGTGTACTCATTGTGGTCCATTTGTACCTCCAGTTTTTTGATAGAATGCTTGTCTTTACGGCATCTTTAATCGAAAGCCATCCTAAAATTTGATCGATCAAATCTTGTGGCAAGTTACTGATGATGTCTCCTCGTCACAAGTTACAACCCTCGGCCTCTTACGCTTTCCTGCGATAAGATTCAAGAAAATCTCGACTGAATTAATGGCAATCGGTGATTAATTATTCCACAAGCCATACAGAAAAAGTTACTCCTACACCCACACCACCCTCAAACAAATGACAATTTCAAAAGTATGTTTAAAAACTATAGACATGAGATTTGACATAACCTGCAAACGCTCGTTTTTGCCTTAAACTCAATGACGTTATGCATGTTTTCAAACTGCAATTAGATGGGGGTGGTGTGGGTATGGAGTGCCTAAAAGTAAACGACTTTACAACTGTACATAGATATCAAGATTTAAGACTTTTACGGTTAATGAAAAGATGAGATATATGAAAGTTTGTGAAGTAAATCGTACTCTTGAATTCTCTCAAGAGCGATGAATTTCGTACCTAGCGATTAGAAAACAGTTGATGTTTGAGGGAAGAGAGATGATGAAACCCTGACTCTATAAATTGGATGTCTTTATATTAGTAACATAAAGGTTGGCGTATACATTATTTTAATTATTCAAAAATTACTAATACTTTTACATAATATGACCAATAATTTATGCTTTAATTTAAGTAAATCACATGATTCAATCATTTACGTATAGTAGTAATTATGGATTGGATTATTTATCAATACAAATACAAATTACAGAAAACATCTTTTAATTTAATAATTTGTAACAATTTTATTCTTTAAGTTCATCATTGCTAATCAGGAAGGTTAAACAAAACTCATGTGTAAATTACATGAGGGTAAAAATAGTAAATTATCCTATCATCTCTCTCGCTATTGATGACCAGATTTTCTTTTTTCTTGGTTTATTTATTTATGTGCCGATGACGAATCCAGAAGTTTATGTGAGTTGGGGCAAAAAATAGATCGGTTGAAATCAATCGAAATCAATCGAAATCAAATTGGGTTGGATAAAACGAGTAGGGTCAAAGTAAGTTTGAAAAACAATTCACGCTTATTTACTTTATGATTGGTTGTAGTAAACAAACCATACTTTTTTTACTTAATGATATTGTAAAGCTATTCACATTAATTTAATAAATAATATGATACATTTAACATGCTTTTGCTAAGCACAAAAGAGTCTAGAAAACCTAATATATCGATTATGAACTTACGATCAGTACTTTTAGTTTCTTATGATTTACACGTGTGTTTCACTAATATAGTGAAAACTAAAAGGAGATATTAATTTTAGGGTTAATACTAATTCAAATCAAACTTAAAAGGTTAAATTTAAAACTTTGTTGCAAGTAAAAGGGTTAATGAGACATTTTCATATTTAAAACTGAATAAATAAACTAGTTAATAAATTTTGGGGTAAAATGTCATTTTTATCTCTAATGTTTTTTTGAATTTGTTATTTCAATCCAAAAACTTTTTTTGTCATTTTAGTCAATGTGGTTTACCAAATGTTGTCATTTCCATCCACTTCACTAACTCCGTTAAGTTCTCCGTTAAATATGAGAGTATTTTAGTATTTTTAACACTCTAATTGTCCAACTAAAACAAAATTAATCAATAAAATATTCAATTAAAACTAAAAATAAAAATATGAAGCAACTAGTGAGACCGGATGCTTCAATTTAAAAGTTTTGATTAACGCTAACTAGTTTAGAAACCCGTCTATTACACGTGTTGTATGAAAAAAATTAAATAATAATTATTTAGTACTATTAAAAATTAAAAAATATTTTTTTGAGATAATATATGCTTAAAGTTACATATAATTAACCATTAAGTAATTAAACAATAACACTAATTTTTCAAAATTTCGTCATTGAAAAAGTTTTGCTTTTAAAAAATATTGATTTTTTAACTCTTCAAAAAAAATTAAAATGTTTGTATTAAAAAACTTTATTATTTAATTTTTTAATAAAGTTTTGTAATACAAACATTTAAATAATTTTTTTCTAGATTTTAAAAATCATTATTTTTTAAAAGCAAAACTTCTTTAAAAACTAGAGTTTGACAAATTATTGTTATTTTTTAATTACTTAATGGTTAATTATATGTAACTTTAAGCATATTTTATCTCAAACAATTATCTTTTAATTTTTAATAGTACCAAATAATTATTATTTTATTTTTTCATACAACATGTGTAGTAGACGAGTTCCTAAACTAGTTAAGGTTAAGCAAAACTTTTAAACTGAAGCCCCTAGTCTCACTAGTTGCTTCATATTTTTCTTTTAGTTTTAATTGAATATTTCATTGATTAACTTTGTTTTAATTTCACAATTAGTGTGTTAAAAAGACTTAAAATATCCTCATATTTAACGGAGAACTTAACGGAGTTAATGGAGTTGATGGAAATGACAACATTTGATAAACCACAGTGAATGAAATAGCAAAAAAAAATGTTTTTGAATTGAAATGACAAATTTAACAAAACGCCAAGGACGGAAATGACATTTTACTCATAAATTTGGCTATTAGAGTATTGATACGAACTTTCATATTCTCATCCTCAAATTTACACTAAAATCTATTTTTTTATTAGTTAATTTAATTAAATAATACTTTTTAATAATTTATCATTATCAATGTTGTTACGACCGGATCGGACCGGCCGGTCCGACCGGGGATCGGTCAGGTGACCGGTCTGGTTCGGTATGATTCGGTTCTGTCTGGTCGAACCGATTCGTCCCGAACCGGTAGTCTGACCGGGAAACCGGACCAATTCAAACCAGATTTTGGTATTTTTTCTATTTTAATAGGTAAAAACGGGTCGTTGAACCATAAATTAGTGTGTTGGATATACAAATATAGTTAAGTTTTATATATAACTATAAAATACATATATAACTCATATAAATTACATATATTTAATTACATATATAAATATAGTTAAATCCGGTCCAACCAGTCCGATCGGTCAGACCACCAAACCAGTAAGACGTCCGGTTCGACGTCCGATCCGACTCTGAAAACATTGATCATTATATTGTCTCCATCCTCTAGCTACTCACAATCAATTTTAAAAATAGTAAAAAAATTATGAGATTGTACTATTTACCCAAATATAAGGAATCACGGCAATCCCCATATCTTTTTTCTTCTTTTACTTATAACCACTAACAATTATCCACATAATATAGGATACATACTCAAATTGAAAATGAATAACCTACTATGAATGCTCTTACTTTCAAGATACAAAGTAAATTATTTTTTTTTCAATTATTATTCTTCACCATTTTATATTTCTCCATTAAAGCATCATAATTCTTCATTTTTTTAATGACAAGTTTAGTGGTTAGTAGTTAGTATATTAAGTTATTAATTATTCGTCAAATTGAATCTTGAACCTTCAAAAAAAACGACTAAACCAAAAGATCATTGGTTCATAATTCTTCATTTAAGTTAGTGAAATCGTCATTAAAATCTTCTGTTTTCTTCTCCCTCTCTCAATTGTGTCTTATGTGCCTCTCAGTATTTGTGAAGGGACCTGCATAAAATAACTAGAAATTTTCTACTATATATTCACATAAATCTCAGTGGATGCCTAACCCTCTACCGGAGAACACATAGATCTGTCCCTATTGTGTGCAATAATAATTTAGACAAATATATCATTGTCTTCTTACTTGGAATCAACATCCATATTTCAAAACTTGCAGCCTGTTGAACGAGAACTCAAGAAGGAAAAAAAAACATTAATGGTTTACGGAATTAGACATTGCCCCGTTGAATTCAACATCAATGAATTGTACGCCATGATTTCATATAAATTATATACCATATCAAATTATCGATGACCATTTAGTGTGTGTACATGAATCTAATCTTATATGTAGGTTTGATGTTTTATTTCATAGATTGAATTCAATTAAAGTCATGTATCAAGATTGTGCAAGACACGAGCCGAAATCGACACGCCGAAGTGACACCCCATACCCGCACCAACAAAACTATTTAGCATATAGGTACGGTCCATGTAAAAATTGTTATTCTTTATGTAGTTGTTGTTATTCTGTTACGGCTCGTATGTAATTGTTATTATATGTGTGTGTTATGTATACATGTGTGTGTTTCGTGTAGACGAGTATCGTATATATTTGTGTTTGTTTGTATGTGTGAGTGTTTGTTTTAATAGGTGTAGAATATATATACTTTATATGAAGGCATAATATATTTCGTGTGTTTATGAGTACTGCTTGTGTGTTTTGTGTATATATGTGTGTTTATTAATAATATAAACTAGTGTATTCCATTACGCGCGTTGCGCACGTGGGGGCCTTACACACGGGTTCAGAATTATTGTTTGGTTGCGGTTGCTAACCATAAATTGTAGCCACGCCAAAACAACCAACACCACTTTGATTATTTCGTCTTTCGTCCTTAGAGTTCATCTGGTTAACAAAACAACAGTGGCGGCAATGCATAGTACATCAGACAACATAAAACACAAAAAGATACACCGAAACCAACAATGAACATGGGACCAAAGCAAGGTCTCAAATGAGATGGTACTTTTCAAGTTAACACACCACAACATACGTATGTGGTTCACATCTACTTTTCGTTCGTTTTTATTTCTTTTGTTATACAAGTTTTTCCAGTGTTGTTGGTTGCTAGCGACATTGTGGCATTGATTCTACTTAGCATAGTTTTATGCCCCCGCCACAACGTGTGAAGCTTAATACTGTAAGATGGTAAAAGAGTGATTCAAATATTATTAATAGGTTTGGTTATAATATATATATAGAATATAATGCAAACTTTAAAACCTAACTGGACCAATGAGCTCATACTAATAACCCTAATAATACTTTTGAATACTCATCCGTAGTCGTAGCGGAAGTAACTTGACGTTATGACTAGGAAACGAAAAAACATAAAACAATAATAATAAGATAAAATGCTTCGATCGACTTGACTATCCAAACTATTGCCAACAAACAATAGTTTGTTTGATAGTTTAGTGGTTCTTGATTTATGGAAAGATAATCTGATGACTGACGAACATCAACGTTGTCGATGTCCTAGCAAGCAACACTCTCTTGGATCCATAGATCAAGAGATGTCATATGTAGATATAAAAAAACAAAAGCAAGACCGGTGACCGTGATAAGGCGCCAGTCTCTTGGATTCGTAGATTTAAAAAAGAAAAAAATCTAATTCAAGCCATAGCTTAAGATCGACTCGGATATCCAATAATAATAAGATAAACATGCTTCGATCGACTCGGATATCCAAACTTTTGCCAATAAATTAATATTATGTTTGATCTTGTTATTCATATTTCGTTTTATTGTGTTATCCATAGTTTGTTTATTACTTCATGGTTTTTGGTTCTTGAAATAATAAGTTTAGTAATGGCGACCGTAGTCGTTTGTATCGAGGCTAGTTATCAGTGGTCACTTGGATCCATAGATCAAGAAATAAAATTTATATGTATAAAAAAGAAAAAGAAAGAAAGGCGTGTGACCGTGTTCAAGCGACGGTCTCTTGGATGTATCCACAGATCAAGAGATAAAGTCTGTAGATGTAAAAAGGAAAAAAAAAACAAAGAGAAAGACACGTGACCGTGGTGAGACGCGGGTCTCTTAGATCCTTAGATCAAGAGATAAGGTCCGTAGACATAAAAGAGAAAAGTAAAAAGACAGAGAGAAAGGCAAACGACCATGGTCAGGCGACAGTCTCTTCGATTCGTAGATCAAGTGATAAGATCCATAGATCTATAAAAAATAAAATAAAATAAACTGTGATCCTTAGTGCGGCTAGAACACCGAGAATTAAAAAAATGAAAAGAAAAAGAAGGGATTGTTGCACTTTCCAAGCCGTATTCAAGAATAAACCAAGAGAATAATGTTGAACCAACAAAAGAAGTAAATATCAAGTTTGCATATTCAATCGATAACAAAGCTTTATTCAATGAAAACTATAAAATAAATAAACAAAACATAAAACATAGGTGGGATAGGGTGATGGCGACAGCACACCACCCTGTCATAAGGTTTGAACTTGGTGGAGACGACTAGTGTGTATGTTTTTACGGTGGCGCAACGAAGAAGAAGGTGACCGGAAGTTAAGGCTCTGATACCATGTAAGATGATAGAAAACTTATTGAATATTATTAATAAGTTTAGTTATAATATATAGAGAATATAATGCAAACATACTAACTACGCCCATGGGCTCATACTAATAACTCTGCTAATATTGTCTAATAAATACTAGTTTATCCTGTATTCATAATATGCATATCTACACTTGTTTTCATAATACACACACACATACATGCATACACACATATACATATACATATGTATACGCATATGCATATGCATATGCATATGCATATGCATATACATATATATATACATATGCATATATACATATATATATACATATACATATATATATATACATATACATATATATATATATACATATATATATACATATATATAT
>BJCM01006201.1:0-12484 GCA_018326385.1 Flaveria bidentis | reverse complement strand
TTGCTATGTGATTTAAGTAATTAAATTAATTTAGGTTTGAATTAATTATAAAATCTATAGGGACCTCATGTGGCATTTCAACAAAGTTGAGGGATTTAAGTGTTAGTTCTCCAAATTCAAACCCACCTCTCGGCCCATGTTAAACATAACCTTTAATCCCATAACTGACCCCCTCACTCTCGCCATTCACTTCTACAACCCTGTTCGATAATTCTCCCCGGCGAACCTCTTTCTCTCGACCAAAATCGCAGCCTTCGACGACAGCCTGGTATGGTACGTACCTCCTTTATTCGTTTTGTTACGGTTTTGGGTACGGTTTCTTTCTTTACTTCGTCGGATACGCTGCGGGATGCGATGGTTGGTTTCATGTGTTTTGGATTCACAGTTGGGTGATTGTGGTTGGTTATAGTCATGATTCCATTGCGTGTGTTCTTCTTCGATTTATGTAAGTATATTTGCATGTACGTGATCTGCTATTGTGTGCTCGTGTATGCTTCTGCTCCTTGCATGTGTGTGTATTCTTTGGGATATTGTTTTCTATTATGTGAGTGCTTATGCCCTATGTACGCATATAACTTGTTTTATGTGTATGTATGGTGTTGTATGTATGCACATATATTCTGTTGTGTGTGCTATGGATATATATATATATATACATATGTATTTATTCATGTGTGTGTGTGTTTTTGTGCTTTTGTGAACCCTTCGTAGGTGGGTGGTTGTGAATGTGGTTGTGAATGTGGTTGTGAGTGTGCTAGTGTGTGTGTTATGCATGTGCTTGTGTTTGTGTTATGCATGTGCTTGTGTTTGTATTAATGCATTGTGCATGGGTGTTCTGCATATGTGTGTTCTACGTGTGTGTGGAGTGTGTTGTGTGTATGTGTGTATAGTGTTATTGGTTAATTAGTGTGTGGTTATGGGTTGGCAAATTATGCTATCTATCTATATGCAATTTCATGCATGATATATATATAATTGGTGGGTTTAAGGTAATGTAAATTAAGAATGTTTTCTTATAACGTACATAGTGATTAAGCCACTAATCATATGTACATACTTATCATTAATGTGTGATTTGTTTGGGTCATTATGCATTTACAATTTAGTATGTTACGTATTATGAAATGTAGGAATCTATTGTAAAAAGTATTTTAATTATAAAAAAAACTATATATATGTAAAGGGTATTTTCACATATGATTCTGAGCAAGCGTGCGTAATTCGAGGTTGTGTTTGTATGAGTTTATTCGTTAGAACGCATCATAACCGACACCGAACCGAGTCGTGAAACACGAAACCGTACAATTTTTATGTTCTTAGTTAATAATTACTATTAATGATATATTAACTTTGATTCAGGTTATTTGGGAACCTAATTTCTTGTTCTTTGCATTTCTTTGTTGCTGTGCTTTCGAGGTGAGTTCTCAGCCCCACTTTCGTATTATACTCTCTTTTGGGAGAGAGAAACATGTTGTTTTTATAAACATACAATACTTAGATTGGTAATACTGCATATACTGGTTTACTATTATGATACCACTACGCCTCTTCGGATCGTTAATATGGAATTAGCGAGGTGATTGTTAGTAGACCTACTGGGTTTGACAAACCCCACCCGGGCTAGTCGCGCTAGCTTGACTGGAGGTCAAACGGGTGAATGGTTAGCCTGTTTTATAGTGTTGTGGTCTGGTATCCACAGCCGGGGCATTCATTATATTATTACTGTCAGCTTGGTCGTGAAATTCATCCACAGCCGGCTAGCTACCTATTTATATGCTTTGATTACTTAATCTGGATTTCATTACTATTACTTACTGTTTTCTGATAAACCTGTGAACTCACCAACCTTATATTGACACTTTAGCATGTTTCTTTCAGGTTCTTAAGGTATGCACGGATAGGAACATCACGCATTGCATTCATCATCGTTGCGTCTAATGAACAATCTACATTTTTGTATAAATTATATTTACTTGGTTTGCGTTTGTTTACGCCATTTAAATTATGGTTTATACGCTTCCGCATTTACTTTCATGTTTTCGTAATTAACTCTGATTTTGAGAAACTTTATTTGAATTAGAAATTATGTTTTGTAATTGTTGCGTCATTTGGTGTAACTAATGGCTAAGATCCTGGTATGTCACGCGCCTAACGGTATTACCCCATTTGTGGAAATTGAGGGTGTGACAATGGGGGTCTTATTTTCCTTTTCTCATATTCACATTTGATATGTAATAAAGCTATCATCATTGCATATAACAAAAAAGCATACCTAGCGATCGAAATCTCAGTTAACGAGTAGAGTTTAGGGTGGGTGAGATGAATACAAATCTTACATTTATATTATGAAATAGAGAGAATACAACTAGGGAGACCCCCTGAATTAGTAAACAAATTTCTCTTTTTCAACACATAATATTGGAAACATGCATAAAAACCAATATCATGACATAATAAATATCATGACACCATAACATATTATAACAAAATATATTATTATTAGAAGGCAAGAAAAAACTAATCATACATAAACAACCCTAGTTAAGTCTACAACAGCTAATACTAAAGGCGGGTCTAAGACTTTATACACAATCTACCACTAAAGGTACATATTTACCTAAAGACAATCCTCTAAAGTATTAAGCATTTACACATGCAGCTAAAGCAACCTAAGAAGCATGTAGCATCGACATCTAAGCATAGAATCCCACCTTGAAAGTAACTAGCATATGAGTACAATATAAGGCAACATATGAAACCCTAACAAAGATAAAGCATATACAAACTATAAATTTTATCCTTCGTCTTCAAAATGCCTTATCACCAATCATATCTTCGAAGATGTAAAAGTAACAAATCATGCTTAATATACTAATATCATGTTAGTTTTGGCTTGCCTCGGATCCGCTCCCCTTCATTCTGAATGAAGGATCCTAAATATCTTCTATTTTATAATAACCTTAAATTAGAATTCTCCACCAAAAGTTTCAAATTATGAAAAAAAACATTTCAAAGTTTATATATGAAAAATTTCATCATGGCAATATGAATGAAAGAAATTGTCATTATTGGGTATAATAAACTTAATTTAACCTATGATAACAAACTTCCTTTCATATTACTTCAATATATATTATTTGAAAAAAACACTCATTCTCTAGATATTTTATATTTCGGTGGTCAAGTTGAAAGCCTTAACAGAACTCCAAATGTTTAGATCATACACAGTGTAATATATTTTATATTTCAATTTTATATCTATCATTTGTTAGATATCTTAATATAATTAGATTGACTAACGACCAATATGATCATAATATTCGTAAAACAAGTCAGGAGGTGCGGAGTGTACACTTGTTTCAGTTTATTGTGACATTTGAAATTGAAAACCTTATTTGGGGCAAATCCCCTAAGTAATGGGGGTTCCAAGGGGGCAACACCCATGGGAGCACGGTCCAAGGGGCGGCAGCCCCGGGCAGGGTTCAAGGGGCAGAGCCCCTGGTTGGTTGGGGTCGAAGTGTAATATTTTTACATGTGAAACTTAAGAGTAAAAAGTAAAATATTTTGATATGAAAACTGCCACCGGCAATTTTCTCCCTTTTCATGCAAATGTTGATTTCGAAATATATTGGTCATTCTGTTCTTTTTTCTGGTTCACAAAAATCACACAACACAACACAACATACTGGTCTGAGTTATATCATATTGATATTTTCGGATGAACTACTGAATAATATTGATCTGAAAGTGATTTTCACAATTTTTAAATTATTAAAGTTTGATTTCAAATGTTTCTTAAGTTTGATTTCGAAGTGTTTTACCAAAATATGATGCATTTTCCTATTTGTTACGTGTAATTATTCCCCTGACAAAAGTATTACGACATTTAAAACGAGTATTATGTTCCGGAGTAAGATATCCAGTGAATTTAAAATTTTGGTAAAAATGAATCAAGTGGTTGGATCCAATAATGGATCCATAAATTTCAATTACAGGGGGGGCAAAACACGATCTGGTCATAAGTGTTTGGATCAAATATTACGATAAATGTTTATAAAATAACACAAAAAGAATTAATTATTACTTAAATAAGAGAGTGATCAAATGAGAACTAATTTTTTTGTAAGAACTTTAGAAACCAATTTCAACAACTAGTTTACAATGATAAAGTTATAATTAACGAAAACATATTTAAAAAAATTATAAATCAAAAAATAACACAAAAATAAAAAAAAATAAAAACACAAAAATGTTCCCTTATTTTCCCCCTTTCATAAAAAAATAAAAAAATAAAAAAAATCGTTTTTTAACGAAATTCGTTTTACACATGTGTAATATCGTATTTACACATGTGTAAATCCAGTACTACACATGTATATAACTAGATTTACACATATGTAAATAACAGATGAACGATTTTTTTAGAAAAGTATATCAATATGGTAGACGTTGGAAATATAAAAAATTATTGAATTTTATGGTGAAATTTTTTTGAAAAAATGATGTCGTGAAAAAAGTTATGAACGTTTTAAAAAAACGAAAAATAGCATGTGATTTGTATGTGATAAAAATTGGTGGCTAAGATTGGTTCCTAGAATTTTCACAAAAAAAATGTTCTCATTTGGGCTCTCCTCTACTTGAATAATATACCAACTATAAGTGATTGAATAATCACATCTTACACTTACCATTTACGTGCTTTAATTTTTTAAAAATACTCAATTACATATTATGTAGATATTACTTTAAATTTGTTAGAAAGAATAAGAAATAAAATTAAACAATTAGCAAAATTAAACATGAAAACTTAAAAGTCTTAACAAGATAATTGATGAAAGTTTTTATGTAATAAGTTCACATCGATGAAAACATCTAACAATTTACATATTTTCTAATAAACTATCAAAACGCCACCATTAAGTCAAATATGTTAGATTTTGTTTGGACAAAGTACATTTGTTTTTAGTTTTGTTATGCAAAGTGGTCCCAAATTAAAAAAATTTCTACACATTCCCCCAGATAAAAGGTGATTTGCCGATGCAATTATATTTAGTTATATAATAATACTAAAATAGGTCTAATGGACTCATTTTTGTAGAATAAATGACGTTTAGAGACTATGAGTTAAAATAAAATATTTTATCTAAACTTAAAACCTATAATTAATTAAACCATTTATCAAACTCTAAAATAATTTTAGACTTTTAGTACAAAATATCAAACGTAGAAAATAATAAAATAAATCTATTGTTGAAAGTCAATTATTATTAATTTAAATATGTGAGTGTACTAGAAATATATATTTGGGTATGTTATTAATACACTTAATTTATTTTATCCTCTCTATATTTTTCTATACATATACATATAGATACATGGAGAGAGATAGAAACAATAGAGTGTCTCAATACATAAATGTGTGTTTGTATAATTCAAATCTTATTTATTTTATAGCCTAATTAATTTTAAAATATAGCATTTCCATATTGGTTATTGAAATATATTATTTTTTTATATGAATATATTATAAATACATATATTAGTTATTGATATATTCTTTTTTCTCTCTCTTTACACACACACACACACACATATATATATATATATATATAGAGAGAGAGAGAGAGAGAACGAGAAAGAATGATGTTCTAATAACATAAATTACTAATGTTTTTTTATAATTCACTTATAAACATTCATATAATTAAATAATACACTTACAAATTTTTAGAGAATGAAATGTGAATGTTTCAACTAAAACATTTATTTATATAACTTATGACTAAGTGTTTTATAAGAGTGAAAAATAAACCTAAAAAATTTATTAATTAATAAATCATAAATGAATGAAAAATATTAAAAATACCAAAAAATAAAATAAAAAATCAGAATTTTACTTACGGTCATAAGACTCCTTACGGTCATGTCATTACGGGCCGTAATGGACAATACGGGCCATAAAAATAATGAAATTACGGGTCGTAATGAATAATATGGGACGTAAAAAATCATGAATTGACTGATTTGATATTTACAGACCAATACGCACCGTGAAGGCTTTTACGGGTCGTATCGAGGGCATCCAGATATCACTATGAGTGTATTTATAACAAACCTCTTATTTATAATTTATATTGATATATATAGTCTGACATAGGGTTAGGGTTTTTGTAACTTTTGTATAGTAGATCATTCTTTTATCCATATTATTTTATAGTTGGTTCTAAAAGGTTATTTCGAAAACATGACACATAAAAACAAGAGGTATAATCAATTTGTCCAAAGTGAAAAAAACAGTCTCTTTATGGGACTGATCAAATAACGCTATTGTATGTATCCTCATCATATAACAAATGCAGTACTTGACATAGTTTTCATATTTATTGATCGGAAGAAAGATACATCTAACAATTTACCAAAATTAGCAGCTTCAATTCCTTGTATGTTCAGTCAAAACCATTTAACTTTGGTTTTATTGTTGGAGGTGAAACCTAATATATTTATGCATAATGCAAGTGATATGACGTTATATATTTTGTATACACATGTTCTTTGTCTATGTACACATGTTATTTATACTTCTAGTTTGTACTTAGACAATATATATATATAGTTGTAGATATGTTGAGACGCTCTTGAGATATTCAAGACGATTAACTCGCTAAATGTTATATCGAGTTGGGCTTAAATGAGCCAAGTTTGACTATGTATGCTGCTTAAACGAGCTTATTATTAAATATCAATTCACATAATAATCTTTATATATTAAATATAAAATATAGTAAAGATATTTTAAATAATATACAATAAGATTAAAATTATAAATCTATAAAATAAATTACTTACAAACATATGTAAATAAACTGATCAATTAATTAAGAACAAATAAGTCGAGTACCTAAGTCGGGTTGAGCATGAAAATTACTTAAATGTCAAACTCAAGCTTTTAAAATAAAACTTTGAATGAGTGAAGCTTAAACTTAAATTCTTTTAAATCAAACAAGTCTAACATGAATTTAAACGAAGTTGGGCTTACCTAGAATCGTTTACAAATTATATAAGTAATTGATTTTATGCTCATGATGAAACATGTTGATAATAAGCTAAAATAACAGCCGACTACTTATTTCTTAATCATCTTGCATGTTTATATAATTATAACTCTAACATAAGTAACATTCTAATTTCTATAATTTATAAGCATAGTGGGGAATTTTTGGCACTTATCAATATAAATTTTCCACATTTCTATCTTTCATCTCTTATCTTCTCTCTCCACATGTTTATATATACCGAAACTTTAAGATCATCATAGACCCACAGTTTCTTTTCCAACTCTTACATTTTAGCAATCATCAAAGTTTCAATCTTTCTGGTCCAAATTATAACAAACTCCGAAAACCCCAATTCAAGTTTCAACAATGGCAGCTTTTTCACACCAACACCACCAATCTTTTCTACTTGATCAAACTGTTTTCTTTACAAACCCTACCACCGCAACCGCCACCGCCACCGCCACCGCCACCGCCACCGCCACCGCATCTTTCCGTCAGTTCCACCAGCCTCATGATCATGCTTCTGTAATGATCAACAAGTTACAAAGCCCAGATTCTTCAATGTCAATGGTTCTTGATGATCAGAAAGTTGAGAGTGACATTGATCAGCTGTTGACGAAAAAGAGGAAGGACAAACAAATGGTTTCTTGTCATGCTCAATCTAAAGTATTTCACTTGATTAATGATTATTCATTTTTTGCTTAATATATATTCTCTTATAAATGAAATTGTTTGATTACTAAAAGAATCTTTAAAATAATGATATTATAAATTTATAATGAAGGATACAAGAAACAAATTGAAGAAGCAAAAGAAAACCAATGATTATCAAGAGGAAAAGAAGAAAAAGAATACAAAGAAAGGTTCTTCTGAACAAGAAGAAGGTGCAGTTGGATACATTCATGTTAGAGCAAGAAGAGGCCAAGCTACTGATAGCCATAGCCTTGCTGAAAGGGTACCATTTCTTCCACATTTTCATATCATACCAATAATATTATTTAATTTAGGGTACGTTTATTTTAATTAAATTTATCATAATTGGGTAATTGATAGATATAATTTGATTAGGTTTCTTTCTAGTTATCATAATTTTACTCTTATAATAATATTAGTAATATATAGTATGTTATGGGTTTTCACTATTCTATATGAGACATATTAATATATAATTAACCGAAAATGTTTATTTTTTCTCTGCTTCAGGTGAGGAGAGAGAAGATAAGTGAAAGGATGAAGCTGTTGCAAGCCATTGTTCCAGGTTGTGACAAGGTGAACTGTTTTGCTTCTGTCTTAATTTGTTATTTATTTGTTTGTTTAAAACAGATAAATTAATTAATTAATTTAATAAACTAGAGTGATGATAATATTATTTGATCTGACAAATTCATGTGGGATTGATTGATACGTAGGTGACTGGAAAGGCCCTCATGTTGGATGAAATTATTAATTATGTCCAGTCCTTACAAAATCAAGTCGAGGTATATATATAAATATATATATTTTCGGTTAAATGATTATATTAGTTAAAGAAAATATAATTAGTTTGCTAATGAAATAAAAAAAACAAACTGTCAGTTTCTTTCCATGAAGCTTGCTTCTGTAAATCCCATGCTATACGATTTTGGAGTTGATTTGGATGCATTCATGCTTAAACCTGATCATGAGGTAATTAACTAATACAAATTATTATAGTTTTTCTATGATTATTTTATGTTGTTAAACAACGATTGATATGCATGCTATAATTAATATCCAGAATATGAGCAGCATGGTACTGCCAATGATGCCAAGTGTACAACAATCGAGTGTCACCGGCGGTGGCACCACCATTGCTCCAGCAAACGATAGCTACAACTACATGCCACAGCTTATTGATGGTGCAACGGCTACAAATTCATTGTTGTTTCAACAAGCTCAGATGCCAAATATTCTATCACAGGTATCTTTTAAACCTCATGAAATGTCACAAACACATCAAATATATATCTAAAAGATGTGAAAATAAATTTATTATTATTATTGTTATAATGATTGTTAATATTATTATTATTATTGTTTATTCGAATAATTAATTTACAGGAAAATAATGAACATCAGTTTTGGGATGTGGATGAAAGACTAAAACTTGACAATCGCTTTGCTCTCAGCAATAACTTGACTTCTTTTCACTAGTAATGGTAATTACTGCATATTCATTATTGATTATATAAATTTAATATTCTACTTAAATGTAAGATTATATGCTAACTGCAATCTTTAACTTGTTTTAGTGTATGAGGTTGTAATGCATGCATGGAGATTCATCCCATCATCATCGGCTAAGTATATTAGTTAAATTTCATGTGAATATCACAAAAAAAAATGTGAAGTTTAGTGATCGTTATCTAGAATCAAAGATTGAGATCAACACGAGGGTTATGAAATATCAACTGAATTGATCGACCAAAAATCAAAGAACAAGAAGAACCCTATGATTTATGAGCACATATTTACAGTTAAAAAAATGAAAATTTCATTTTAAATGTTCGTAGGGGGTAGTAAATCCGTATTTGTTTTCCATTTTTATTTTTGTTTTTTAATTTGTATCTTGTATCATCAATTAAATTAAGACTACAGTTGGTTACTGTTGGTGTCACCTTTCTGTGTTGGTTCATTGTATTTGCTGTCTTATTTTGCTTTCTGTGTGGGGCTGAGATGTCAGAACATAAGCAATCTAATGAAAATATGTGTGTTTCCTTTGCTTCATTCATTATTATTATTATTATTATTATTATTTATTTTTAATTATATATATGTTATCTTGATGACTTGAGACCTAGAGTTTCAGATACCATATTAATTATATTGATTGGTTCATACTATCATGAAAACAGTTGTGGTAACCAATAGAATATATTTGTAATTTGTTTGAGTACTTGGCATTCATTTATTGGTTTCTTTTACTAGTTCATGATTAGTTGAAATTTTCATCTCTCATCCCTAACACTTAGTTCTTTTATGTTAACGTCACATTACATTTTTATCACATCCCTAAGCTATCCTTGTAGTTGGAGCATCCCAACAAGGGATGCGTTTCAAACAACCAAAAACATATCAAATTTAATTATGTCTTACTAATTTTTCACTCATCTTTTAAAAACTCTTATTTTTATTATTATCAATTACAATAACCATGTTCAAATGTTCTTATATCCTATTAAAATTAAATATACATATTGTTTGTGTGTGGCTCCCACCCAAGCGGCGAAACCTGTTTGGGCCTTTTTAAAACTCGGATGCTAGCTAGAACCTTCATTTGGTTTGGATGTTCTTTCTAGCTGCTCACTCTAAGCATCATTAAAAATAGTCTTAAAACATGAAAAATGATAATCTTACCCATCTCTACTATCTCTCAATTAAGTTTTTGTAATATAAAATTAGAAAATCAATTAAAATTAATAAATAATGTAGAAAAAACTAATTTTATTAATCAAAAGAATATATGAAAAACAATCTACTCTTTCAAGTCATGCCAATTTACATTATAAATGATAATCTTAACCGTCCCTTTCATCTCTCAGTGTACTTTTTCAAATCAAAACTAAAAAATAACTGAAAACTAATAAAAATACATAAAAAATAAATTTGATTAATAGGAAATTACATGACTAAAAATATATATATAATTAAAAAAATGTAAACTCTAATAAAATGATAAGGATTACATTAGGCTAATTGGTAATAAATTGGTGTGATCAGAAAATTAAATGGGTATTTATAGATTTAGTTAAGCTTTTTCAATATAAATTAACTAGTAATCGAAATTTGTTGGAAAGAGTTGGTGCCGAACAACAAGATCAATAAACTTAGCCCACCACTCACCTCATCACATGGGAATTACGAGGAGATTTTTATCAACTAATTTTTATATCCACTCTATTATTTGTAATCGTTCAAATAATATTTCTAGAAATTTTGTAATGATGAGTTTTTAACTTAAATGATGACACATTTAGGGTGCCTAAAACAAGTTTCTTGTAATCTTCTTTTTTTTATTTCTTTAAATAGATTTGACAATCACATCGATTTCTTCGGTTGATCATATCTAAGTTTAATTTACTTCAACTCCTCTTAAAATATGTGTGTGTCAACACTTTAGTCATAATATTTATATTATTTTTATACTTCTTTTGAACGGCACATTCATTAATAAACAAGTACCAGCAAGATGCTTGAACCTAATAGATTACAAATAAAAATTTATAAACAAAAAATTACACCATGAATGCTATATCAATTCTCCTACTTTTCCCCTATGCCAATTCTCCTAACTATCCCCAATTTTTATTCTTATCTAGTAGTTAATAGTCAAACTTACACATAATTAAATCGGTGATACAAAGTGTACGTGACACTATAATGTACTTGTTGGTCAAACTTTGTACTAAATGTAGCGATCTATAGGAACAATTATGATTTGCAAAAGTAAATATTAAACAAACCTACAAGTCTATACAAAAATACAAGGAATTATTAATTTTGAGCTAGCTAGTCCTAATGCTATACGATTTTCTTGCATATCTTTTCACCAGCAAGCAGCACAACCGTATAAATGCTTTTGACTTTAGCATGTTGTAGTTTAAAGGACCAAGTAGCTGGATTAGTCAAGTTAATAGTTTAGTGATATCAGTTAAAACTTTTAAAAGATCATTCATATTCAAACATGTTACAAGTAACTTAGAAGATCATAAAATGAGGTATTCGTGTTAAAAAAAGTTAGTTTGATTAACAAAGTTTAGTGAGCAAATTAGTCTAAAATTCATGCAGATAACTAGGAAAAGACCTGTCTATGGTGACAAATCAGTGTCGTCATCATAGACCTTGTATTTATAAGTACAGTTTCTTGTTGTGATACTTTGTTTTAATGTTTGAATGATAATTGAACACTATTTGTTAATTTTTAGTTTGATGATCCATTGCATCTAGGTCAATGAAAACATGAAACCATAACCAAACTGTAAATTATACTTGCAAAGAGTAGCGCGAGGGTATGTTTGGTATGTGGTAATGGAATGGACGAAGGAATGGAATGAATAAGGAAATGAAATGGATAAGAGAATGAAATAAATCATTACATTTCATTGTTATGTTTAGTTGCCCTTTAGTAATAAATGAATCATACATTTGTTTTATTTCTTAGGTATAAAAAACGAAACAACGAAGTGTAATAGTAGTTAAGATGGTGATGGCGAGCAGGGGTGGTGGTCGGAGGTGTTTTCCGGCGGTGGTTTCCAGCGAAGGCGGTGGCCGGTGGTGGTTTTCGGCGGCGGCGATGGCTGGCGGGGTTTCCAGCAACGGCGATGGCCGGCGGGGTTTCCGGCGACGGCGGTGGTCGGCGGTGGTTTCCGTCGGCGGCGGTTGCCGGCGGTGGTTTCCGGCGGCGGCGATGG
>BJCM01006197.1:0-14776 GCA_018326385.1 Flaveria bidentis | reverse complement strand
CACATGCAAAAGAAAATACTCTAAGTGTAAAATCTTCCGAAGCCAAGACCAATATCTTCCGAAGCCAAAGATGAAGTCTTCTGAAGCTTCAAAGACAAAGTCTTCCGAAGCCTCAACTCTTGAAGATAGATTTCTTCCGAAGACTTTTAGTAACATGCTTTATCTGATGTATTTTTCCATAAAGATGGACACCTTTCCGCTGCATCTTTGTAAAGTCACCAACTTGCATGAGTTGGTGAAAAGGTCCATGCTTTTGGTAACTGTACATTGAGGTCTTGAGTCTGTAACTTTCTACTTCATGTACTTTATCCTTTTTGAAATATATAAGGATGTGAGCTATGGCATGTCATAGTCACTAGTCAAAAGGCAATATGCTTTTTGACTCTACTATTGATTTTGTTTGTGTCTAGTCAATTGTATCCAGCTGGCTTTCATAGTATAGCCGGCTGTAGGATGTAATATAAGTATCTCATGTTCTTGTATCTTTCTTTTTTTTATGCTTTGTAACACTTGTAATAGAACATAGAAAAAGAAATATACTGTAATCTTGAAAACCATCTCACTGTGTATCTTGCTCTTGTGTTCTGTCTCTTACATTACTTGTGTTCTTAGTGTCTTGTTATGTTTAATCCAGTTTACTGTTTGTTTAAGTTTGGTTAATCTCCTCTTTGTGTTGTTGTGTTATAAGTGAACCCCCTTCACCAATGTTAAGAATTCTTAAAAATTTTTGTAAAATAAAATTATTCAAATTGATCATAACCAATGGATGAAAGAAAGATATAAGAGTGGGATATTTAAAGAATGAGCAAATGAAAAGTAAGGCCTAAGACTTGCTTTTATAGTTGAGGTTAGGAGTAGGTTATTAATGGTGTTAATGGTGAGTTATAAGTCTTTTAAAAGGGGGTTATGATTAGAATTTGAAATAAATATAAAATTAAGTAATTTAAATAAATAAAAGAATAATTACAATTTAAACTTTAAATTTATTAAAACTTTAATTTTTATTTAACAACTTTAGTTTTATTAAATCTTTATAGACTTTATAAATCTAATAAGAACTTGTAATTTGATTATTTATTTTAATTGAATATTTAAAATCTTATAAATATTAATAACCTTTTATAAACCTTACATATTTGTAAAAATAATGATCTTTGTATTTTAATCCTTTATTTTAGTTTTATAATTAAAACTTATAAATGATAAATAAACTTCATGAATTTATAAAATTTCATTCTATAAATCATGAAATTACCATGAATTGAAATTATCATGAATTGATTTAATAAATGGAAGTTGAATAAATAGTATTATTATTGTATTTTAAGAATTAAAATAAATTAAACTAATGTATTTGATTTTCCAAAATTGACCCAAATAAATTCAGGTTTGAGTTTCTATTTTCCAAAATGAACGGACGTACAATCTCCATTAGTCTCGAGCAAAAACCACATTAAAATAGATCACTCAAGTTAGTTGAAAAAACCCGAAACTAAAATACTAAATTACAAAAAGCTAACCCCATAATTTTCAACAATAAATAAAAACATACATGTGCTCAACGCGTATCATGAGAGAGGCCACATCGAGCGCCTAACTATGGTCCCACAAGCCAGCTCACATCCCATCATTCAACCCTCAATTTTCCACCGTCAGATCAAACCAACCTGAATCATCTCATCCCTCCATTTCCAACCACACTTTGCACCGCGAAACATTGCATCATAACCCACACTCACACACGGTGCTTAAACACGCGTTGCCCGTTGACCGTTTGACCATGTGCTTATTGGGGACCCGAATATCTTCCCTATAAATACTACCTCACTTTGCACAAGCATGCTATGAAACTTTCGGATCCTATTGATTTATTTGCAGATATTTTTGGTTGAATTCTCTAAGGTATAATTGTTGTTTTGATCGATTTTGAATGTTTCATCTATCGTCGGTTGAATTGATTTGGATTCTATTTTGAATAAGTTTATGATGTGGCTTAGAAATTGTTCGAAGTTTCGATTTTACGTGTTGAATTGGAGTTTGATCGGTTGAAATGTTGAATTGACTTGGTTGACTGACTGAGGTGGAGAATTATCGGATTTTGTTCTTCGATTATCGAGTTTTTGTGTAATTATAAAGGATTTGGTTAATGTAGAGTCGATTTTTCGATGATCGATGGATTAAGGTTTGAGATTTTGGTAATTTTGCTGAGTATGAGATCTAATTTGATTTTACAATTGCTCTCTGGATATTCGTAGATCATAATTCACGATTCAGATTATTTGATTCGCTGTTTGATTTCATAATCATCCGACTTTAGTCTTCGATCAATAAGTTCTTCATTTCAAATTTGTTTGATTTTAAGCTTTGATTGATTGTTTAATGATCGATTGATTGATCATCACGAAAGGTGTTTTCTGGCAACGATCTAGACTATTTGGTTGACTGATTGGCATGAAATTTACCGAACTTTAGTCTCGGAATCTCGGATAGCTGAACATTTTTAGTTAAAACGATGATTTCTTTCAATTTTAAAAGTTGTATTTTGATTGTTACAATCATCAATCAACACCAATGATCTTATGTTTGGGCTATTTTGGATAACTATTTTGACTTAAAAAGTCATCACATCGTTCTTATGATATCGATGAAGTACTTGATGGTTTCAAGCTTGTAAATCAGTTAATGCTGTTATTTAACTAACTACTTTTTTAACTTGTAGGTAACTTTGTATAACTAAAATCATTGTGTGAGAAGAAGCTTTGTTGGGAAGTAGGGATGTCATTGGTTTCACAAAGAAGGTCTACTTTGAACCCGAATGCCCCATTGTTCGTCCCTGCTGCTGTTCGCCAAGTGGAGGATTTCTCGCCAGAATGGTACCAGCTGATGAAAACCTCCACTTGGTTTCACGACTACTGGCTCAGCCAGCAGCAGCAGGGTGAGGGTGGCTTCGCTGGAAACACGTCAGTTGAGTGTGACATTATCAATATGCTACCTGATTCTATCGACACTGATGAAGATTTGTTATCCATGGAAGCACAATATGAGCAATTCCTACATTCATCTTCAAGGGAAACTGTGAACCAATTCGGTTCACCTGCTTACAAGCAAATGCCTTCTAATGGTAAGTTGCAACGCGTAAGACTTAAAGGGGAAGATTAATAGATTATTGTAATGATGTTGTTGGTTTTGAGTTGTGTTATTATGTTTGTTGTTGTAGGTTTGGGGACAGAGGCGGAAACACTAATTAGGAACTTGAGCTTGTCAAAATCGACACACGGGTCACAAGTGGAGTTCGATAGGGCTAAGTATCCAGAAAAGCCAGTGAAATCGTTTAGCCCAAAGATCCACTCACAGCGCATTCAGCAACCGCGCTGAGTGGAATGTAATTAGTTTCGCTCTTCTGGCCTTGCTTAGCTTTGGGTTCTTTATGTATTTACAGAAAAAAAAAACCGTAGTAGTAACTTTCTTTGTATGCTGTAAGTTGATGTATAGAGCAAGGTCATAACTTTCTATATATCCTAATTCCTACCATCTAGCCTCGTTCGTTTCCCCACACCTGCTGGTTTAAAACCTAAGTTACCGTTAATCAAAGGTGTTAAGCGGTGTGGTACCTAGTGGGTCGAACCTACATGAACCCAAAAACATTATTGGACGCATCAACCCGACCATAAAACAAGTTTGAGTTGTTTGGAAGGAACACAATCACCCTAAATTAAAATATTTATGACAAAATACATATATATAAAAAGTGATTATGTATAAATCATGAAATCTTATGCTGATCATCATTTAAATATTACATTTTGGCATTGCATACCTAATCATGACATAACATGTGTATTCTTAAAATTTTATAAAAAAAATAAACAAACTAAACGGCCAACAACCTGAATCCATAACCCACCCGGTCAACCCGAACAACACTTGTTTAGCTAAACATGTTTGTGGGATTGATTTGTAATTGACCCAAACTTGTCTAAACATAAATCCAAACACATAAATTTCAATCGATTCATATAATATTTTCATGTATGTCTGAACTTTGAGACCCCAATGCTTCAAACTATGGTTGGAAGTGAAAAGTAAAGCATTCCAAGCACTCGATCTAGCTTCGATGTTTGATCATTCTCAATCTTCAGAAAGGTCTACAAATCAGAAGACCAAACACAATAGTCTATCATTGGTCTTTACTGTAGAACCAACACTCCACCTGGGACTTCAATCTAGCTTTTATATGTTAATAACAGATCTCCGGTCATTGCAATTGAGCCCAAACTACCCCATCAGAAAGATACAAACAGTGAAACAGGAATGGCAATTATGATACAATTAAACACCCCCAAATGGGCCCAGTTTTTGGGGACCAGGTATTTTCACCTTAGGCAGTGTGTTATGGGGGGTGGTGGTTGAGGGGGCATGATCATCTCAGTGTGTTGTAGGCTTTGGGTGAATTAAATATGAAGCAGTTGTGTTCGGCAGACCAAATTTTAAATAACCCCGGTTTAGTTAGATAGTTAACTAAAGAGATTAACCGTAACTGTAGCCTATATATACATCTCTTTGTATTTGTAATCAATATCACTCAATAAAAATGAAAACCCTAGTTGCCCCATGAGGACATAGGTTGCACACCGCGACCGAACCTCTATAAATCTCTCGTGTCTCTTATTGTTTATTGTTTTCTATTGAGTGTGTGCGCTTTGATCCTAACACTCAGCGCATCGCGAGAGAAAACATCACGCCCCTTGGCGTGAGCACGGACGCCTCCGTGAGGCTGCTCACGAGTGTGGGGCAAGGGTTAGACTTTTTGAATTCTGTTTTCTTTTCACTTCGATCCATCAATCATAACACAATACATCGCAATCTCTTTGCTCACATCCAAACAAACAACAATACACACCTTTAGTGAGTGTACTAACCCATAACACAGCCTTGTAAACCAAACCTGCCAAACTACAATGATTTGATCAACTAGTGGTTCCTGTATCCAACAAAGCAAACATGCCTGTTCAAACCATATAATCAAAAGATGGGTGCAACCAGAAGTCTCTTATTCTTACTTGCTAGCCGAAACAAATCTAGACTACCCTCTTCTATTTGAGTCAAGGTGGAGACGTGGAGTCGATATCATACTGTTCCTAGCAAGCATGCCAACACTTGTTTCCGAGTTTACCATATATACATACATTGAGCGACTGAGACACCCGAGAAATGCAACACTCGGTTTGGATAGACAAAACCAAAGAACCTATTCTGGACCAGTACCAGTTTGTTCACGGTAAATAAAACCGGTGCGGTTCTAAATTTGCCCAAAAGTCAAGCTCTTGGTTCAATCGGTTCAAACCCTGAACCAGTACAAGAAATTTGATTTCCAGTTCGGGACCAATGCAGAACCAAGCGATAGAATACCAACATCACGGTAAAATAAAAAAAATGAATTGTACAAAACTATATGAAGTACAACATAGCTATGGGGCTAAGATATCAAAGAACCAAATTTGCCATTCTATATATATGCAATAGATAGCTCACATACTTGTCATTAAGAAAATGGCCAGGCATTGCCTTTGGTGTTTGCCAGAATAACAAGTATGTTTGACGTTAAGACTAGACTAGCGCGTCTTCTTTTTGCGACTGAGTTTTTGTTTGGTTAGCAATGGCATCTGATATGGCCTTCGGGAGCAAAAAGCCAGGTCTTTCGAGAAACGGTGCACGATCAAGTACTAAGGGTTCTCGGGTTGTTACCTCAATGCCATCAAAAGTCCATAATGTCAAGGTTGCTTCACCTTTTAAACCCAATGAAAACCAACCAAGCCCTGCAGCCGCTAAGTCAACACTGTTCATGTCCCAGCTTGTTCCAGACACTTTCACTTCTCTTGACTCCCACTTCCCTAATTCAGACACTCTATCTACACCAATCGGTGGCTACAACAACAAAAACAAAAAAACAAACATTTTCATAGTTGCATAAAAAATAGTTCTTTAAAAAGAAATCTAGTGTTTTGATACAAGTTTACCCGAATAACAGGAAACTGAAGTGAGCATGTAAAATAACAGAAATGGAAGTACCCAAGAATCAAACGCAAGTTAAAGCGCATGAGATTAAGCAGATTACATACCTGTAATCTAACGCCAGCATGCTTGTTCCAAATTTCGTCTGCATTTTCAATCTTCCCAAGATGTAGAGATACATTCGGGGATGCCCAAACTGTAACATAAATCGTTTGCACGGATGCTTGATTTAGGTCCAGTCTCATTAGACCTCCAACATGTATCGCTTGCCCTTGCTGCAATATACCAACATCTTGCATCAGATACAATACATGATATCATAAAACCTAGTACTATCTAATTTTAATATAAAGCTTAAAAGTGGGATGATTCAAGTATTCAACCACTCAAACAAACATATCCCCAACAAAAAACAACCCGACTCGACCCATTTTGACTGCTACCAACTCGTTTGACCCACCCGTTTTCCCATCTCAAGAGAGTAATATTAGTGTTTAGTTAGCATGCTATATTGCTATATCAACCATCATAAAGCTAAGGAATATGAAAGAAAAAAAAAGGAACAGCAAAAACACAAGTACTTGCCTTAATTCTATAAGTTCGAGGGCGTAACTCCTTTCGTATTTCAACCATCTTTTGCTCCTCTCTATTCAACCTCATAGACATCAAATACGGATGCAACAACCCCGGTGTATCATACATCTTCGCTTTAGCAGACAACACACCTCCAATCCTCAAAATACCAAGAGTCGTCCCAGGAACCGCAGCTTCAGTAAGCTTAGTAGCCTTCACCCCTCCTTTCTTAGCAAATGCATTAATCAACGTCGACTTACCAGCATTTTGTGCCCCAATCACCCACACATGCCCTCGAGGTCCCGCCAAATCCTTAACAAAAGCCAGCAAATTTCTAACACCTAAATCCTTACGCGAACTAACCAAATACACCCCGTTTAGCCTAGGTGCACCATGAGCCTTAGCGCGATGTCTCACCCATCTATCTAATCTAGTTGGAGATATCTGTGAAGGTAAAAGATCAACCTTTGTAGCCACAAGAACCAGTTTAGGCAACTTTTTGCTCCTCTGCAAACCATCACGACCTCCTTCTAACGACTCGAATAAAGATTTAGCAGCTCGTTTTGGAAACGAACCATCGAAATCTACACAATCAACAACCATAACTACAACTGTATTATCTGCATTTCCAGTTGGTTTCATCAAACGGGTACTGATCAGTTTATCAAAATCAAAATCGGGGATCAAGTTTTCAGCAGTTTGATTCTTCACCTGACCATAATTTCTCAAAGAATGACATCTTGCACATACTGTAACCTCCTCCTTCACCATTTGAGCTTCTCTAGCAAGTTTCTTTCTTTCTGACTTTGAAACCCTCTTCTTCTTCGCTTTTTCGATCACTTCTTCCGTGATGTTACCGTATCCGACACCCGGGGCTGCAAACCCATCTAACTCCTTCAAATCATCCTCATCATCATCTTCAAAATCTGATCCCCAATCGAGTTCATCTTCAATCTCCCATTCATCATCCGAATTACTCTCAATTTCACTTTCCCCTTCATCGTTATCATCTAATTCATTCTCAACATCATCTAAATCGAATTCTTCTTCAAGTTCATCTGTGATTTCCACTTTCTTTTTCTGATAATACCCAGGTAGAGTAGGATCATCATCTTGCATAAACACACCACACCCAGGACAAACAAGCCCTAATTCTTCGTCATCGTCTCTACCCTCGCTTAAAATCGGCTGTTGTTTCTTATACCTTCTTCTCGAACGTTTCCCATCGCTTGAATCGTTGATTGTTTGTGCTGCTGATGAACTAACGTTTGCTGATAATGCAAAGTATGAGTCTTTGTTCTTGAAGGGTTTATCGATTGAACAAGTACGATGATTTGGACAATTAGAGAAGGGTGAGTGTGTTCTTTGGTTAAAGATTGAAAAGGGTATGGGATATTGGAGTTTAGCGGTGGAATTGAGAAGATGAATTGATGTGTTTGATTGTGAAGTGTTGTGATAGTGTAGGTTTAAGATTAAGGTTGGTGTTCTTGAGGAAAGAAGAGGGGAAGAAGATAAGAAAACTGACATTGCTTTTTTGCCTGCAGTAGCGAGGGGAGTTTCGCTAAACCATGTGATTGTTGGACAAGGGTTTGCAAGATGAGGGCGAACTCAACTTTTTTTATTTTCCTCCATAGCAGCATTCGATTTTAATTCGATAGTTTGTCTGATCGTGTAAATTTTTATATAGACTTGAATTTGTTTTCTTACAAATTTTAATTTCACCCCATCTTTTTACTGTTTTCAAACTCTATCACTGTTTTTAAAAACTGATTTTTATTGGTTTGGTTTTGATTTTGTTTGTAATAAAAACCTAACCAAAACCATACATTGGACTTGTAAGTTTAAAGGTGAATGATTAAGTTGTTAGTTACTTATTTAACTTATTTTATTTGAATTCTTTTTAATATTTGGGTTTCATGAAATAATCTGCAAATTTTTTGTTTGAATTTGTAGATTAAAATTATTTTATTTGAATTCTTTTTAATATTTGGGTTTCATGAAATAATCTGCAAATTTTTTGTTTGAATTTGTAGATTAAAATATTTTATTTATTATTTATTATTGTATTTTATGAATTACAATTTATTTTAATGTCGAATAATCTATAATAATACGCAGATTATATTTAAATATTAATAAAATAATGTAAGCCTAAAGTTTTTAGTTTAAATTAATTACTTTGGACCGTTTTTTTCTTTAAAACTTGAAACCCAAGTGATAAAACCATAAAAAATCAAAACTAAACTGAAATCAAATAAAAAACCAAAAAAACCAAAACCACATGATTTAAAAAACTTAGAAACCAAAATACCAGTTTTTAGTTTTGGCTTTATGCTAAAACCATACAAAACCGTGCACACCCTTACTAAAATTGTCCCCATACTCATTCAAAGGGTGGTGTAGGTATCGTCTCGGCAAAACAATGAAAGCCACTTCAAGCCATGTAGGCAGCCGACCTAATAGAAGCTCAAGGTGAAGCTAGGCTTTAGGGCCCCAAAAATATAGGGTCTCCATTCTTAAAAAATTATTTAATATATTTATCTATGTATTTGGGTCTTTGGGCTTCTCTTTAACACTTTATGGGTTTTCATCTTGTGGGATATGAAGTTTTTTGTCTTTCTATTATCCCATAATAATACAAAAGCGGGAATGAGGAAGCAAACATTCACATATGATGAGATCACTAGACATTCAGGAGACGAATAGTTATCAACAATTACTCAACTACTCATTTCTTCACTAGAAATTTTGATTTCGGTGGACCGTGAATGGAGATTCGAGGCTCTAGCCGTTAGGGTGATGCCGATTAGGTTCGATGGCCAGACTAATCGGAGTTTTGATTTTGATTTTGACCGAATATTGTCGTGGTGCACTGCTGACAACCAAAACCTTATCGTTTTCTCTAATAGCTTTCAATCCTTTCAACTTTCAAGGTAAGTTTTGATTTTGACTTTAAATACCACTATTTAGTGTAGATTTGCATTACTTAATCACCGATTTAGCTTCGAAAGTTGGAAATATTTACTTAGGAATTATCCATTTGATAATAAGTGTTAAATTTGGAATTAGGCAATTTCTTAAATTCTTAATATTTGATGTGTGGGTTTGGCAATTAGCTTACCTTTTTGCAATCTTGGTTTTTATTAGTATTCGTTAGACATAACTAATCACACTACTATTTGATTTGTCGTTTTATTGATTGTTAAATTGAACTATTGAATCGGGTGCTTAAACATTATACTTAAAAAGTTAAATGTCAAATCGATCTCGAAAGTGCCCAATTGCATTAGAACAAACAAAAGAAGAAACTTTAAATGAATCGATAAAAGAATCGCTATTAAAATTCGTAACTACGTATACAAATTCTACAAATCTTGATGAAAATCTTGATAAAGATATAGACTTGGATAGCCCTACAAACCTTAATGAACATATACTTTTAAGAGGGTTTTATTACAAAAATGTTTGATAAAAGAGAATGATTTTAATAAAATGTTTTTTGAAAGGGGCCTCATATTTTAAGTTCGATTGGGTCCCCCAAAAAACGTTGAGCCGACCCTGCATGTAGGTAGCCAAGTCGGATTCATCTTCGGCTCCCCAAAACAAGAATTAGACGTTGCATAAAGTGTCTATTTTCATATTGTTTTTGGGTAGATTTTGGTATTGTTATTATTTTTCCTTTTCTTTTAAAAATGACGCATTGTGATTTGGTGTTTACTTGGATGATTTTGGATAATTTAAAAAACACGTAGATTAGAATTTTTAGTTCATGTATCCTCTCTTGTTTTATCAAATCACTCACTTTATATTCTATTTTTCATATAACTTGTCGTGTTACACATATAACATATGTGTACGTTGTATGTGTTTGTTGGACTCATGTATAGCATGTGGACCATGCTTCAAATCAGTCCTAACTAATCCTTTGAACCAAGCCTTAAACAATTTGGTAATTGATCACCCGTATTTTAGTAAATATACTTGAAGAAATCCCTAAATAAGTTATCGAAGAGCAAGATTATGAAAATATTGTCATGTGGAAATGATCAAGATCGAAAAGAGACTGTAGTGTTGTATGTGGCTTACTCATGTTCGGAGGTTATTAGTTTTATTGTGAAGAACTTGTTTTTAAGATGAAACAAAAGTTACCACTTTCATCTGAAAATAAAGTTGCATTAAAACCTTTATATAGTTGGGCGAGAAGTCTTGTATGAAAGTAATTGAGATCTGGACTGTCATATCAATCTTGTTTAATAAACAGCTAATATTGACATTTCTAATCCATTTAATTAAATTAGATGACCAATTTTTAAGAGTCCGAGACACCCACCCAGATAAATTGACACCCCCTTATACGTCGTGTATGAGCCCATACGTGACGTATAAGATCGAATACACGGAAAACGAGAAAATTCAGGGGCTGCTAGAGAGCCATACACCCCATATAGCCCTATACAACCCCCCTATACGACGCGTATAACGAATTTCGATACTGACTATGAGGAAAAATTCAGGAGGCTGTCAGAGGGCTATACGACACATATAGCCCTATACGACACATACAGCCCTATACGACCCCCCTCTATACGACGCGTATGGGGATATACGACACGTATAGAAATTTTGGGGTGTTGATTTAAAATATTGGGGTGTTTCTTTAACCCGACTCATTTTTAAACTGTTTAATTAAAAATGTCAATTCACCAACTTGTTTTCAATCTTTTTAACATACTTACGATTTAACTACAAGCTGGTATTCGTTTGACTAGTTTCGATAAACATATTAAACAAAGTTGTGTTCAGGTTGCATGATTTTAAGTGTGTCCGAACTAGAGTCCAAAAAATCAACACGAGATGGATTAAATTGGATGATTGTCACCGCAAGTATATACTCACAAGTATCAAGGTGACCCAACAACCTTTAAAAAACAATGACATTGATGATACGAGCTTCAAACATGCCTAAATCAAATGATGTTTGCAATTTGTTTGCAAAGTTTAATTAAATGAAATGAGATTAGGCTCTGAGAATTCCTGATAAAAAATGTTCCCTTACCTAGCAAATGTTAAATAACCTGAAAACGATGAATGTTCATAAATCATAACAAAAAGAAAGTGAAATAGAGGGCCAATGCAGCAAGCTTTAACGCGCTTTGGTCTTTTTCTGTTCTTGTAGATGTACCGCTGTGCATATCTTCTTCCAGGATCGGATCACAATGAGGGAAGGTATCCAAATCCAAAACGAATTCATAATGACGTAATAAAAATAATAGTAATACGCGCTTGCAGCAAAGTTGTCACCTTCTAGTAAAGATGTTATGAAATACACAGCGGTTCCATAGAGTTGTCCAAGAGCGATAGCTATCTGAAGCAAATGACTGTATGATTTTCTAGTAGCTATAGCATACCTGTTGTAAAACATCAGCATATTAACCCACCATGACATTAAACTTTTAGTTACTTGAAATACTAATTTCAGTACTGATTTTAAGTAAGATATTGTCGATTAGTAGTGATTTTAGTTCTATAACAATCTACATAACCAAGAAGACGGTTATTATAAATGTTCCATTGATGAAAGATTTTAACTTTGAAAATTGATAATATTGATTAACAAAACTATGTTAAAAAAGTAATGAAAAGGATACGTACGCAGCTAGAATGCACGCTGGACCCTCAAGAACCGCCGTTATTCCTTCAACAGCAACTATAGCTGAATCCCTGCCAACGTATCTGGAGTCACCTTTGCTGTATTCTTTCCCTGTAAGTTGTAAAGAAACACATTCAAATTGATCTTACATTTATTAAAACACACACAATGCAGATGAGTAGATCTACAAAACAGTAAGTATATTAAGAACTTACAAACTTCTGCAAGGTAAGTAGGATTCTTCTGCTTAAAAAACTCAGGGGTGAAAACAAAATAACCCTCGAGGATCATATGGGTGAGACCAGTGAAAACCCACCAGCACATGAGAATTTTGTCTACTTTTGATATTTTAGGAAACCGCCCTGTCATGACATTAACAGAACAAGCTTCTTTAATTTACATATGTGTAATGCGACTGTTTTTTAAACTAAGGGTTATAAATCTTATTTCTCATGTAATAGAGTTAACATAAGATGTGTGTGTGTGTGTATGAGAGAGAGAGAGAGGTCATTCCAAATAAATTGCTCCAAAGAGTTAAAAACTATAGTTTCCTCAAATAAGTAAGAAATTAGAGTGGAAGACTAAATAAGTAAAAAACCAAAAGCCTTCAATAGTAACTTGATGAATTAAAACTGGTCACCTACACTAATGAATGCAACTGTGCAAGGACAACCTGTCTAATCAGTATCTGGTGTCTAAATGCATTCAGCACCTCATTCACTACAGATACAAAAAGAATGAAATTTAGCATAAATATGTTACAACAACTCGTTGCTTTCATTGGACTATCATTATCTCCATTAGCCAAAGAAGTTATCCCTTTCCAATCCAATTTATTTTCATATTAAATCAGTTAGTCGAGGGCGGGCCTTAGAGCAACTAGTAAGGTTGCTGCTTTGTAACCTTGAGGTCATTGGTTCAAGCCATGGAAAACAACCTTCCACACAAAGTGTAAGCTAAGGCTGCATACATCAAATCTCAAAAACAACCCGACCCTGCGCAAAGCGGGAGCCAAGTCAAGTACCAAATACGCCTCTATTAAATCATTAGTCATACATCTAAATTAATATGGTTGACCATGAAAGTCAAGCTGCTAACACCTTTAATAATTCTCTACAGTGCAATGTGTCATTGTAGTATAGCCTTCAGAATTTCAAATGACAAACAAGGTCACTTATGAACTACAAATATTTTCTGGATCTTAAACTCGAAGCACAATATATGCACATTGTCAGTGTTACAAACCGTAAATCCTACAGAAACTCCTACTTAAGGTTAATCCATAACCACCAATTCTGACAAAAAAAAAAACTCACCATACAAAAATCTGACATCTGTTTACCATAATTAAGCATGATTTATCAGCTATAAACCAACAGAGTTATTCAAATAACCAGTAACACGCATCAATTGAATGAATACGAAATACCTTAGTGACTGAACACAAATGCGCATATAAGTAACAAATTAACTGAAATTGTTGTAAGATTGATTACCAGCAAGGATCCAAACGAAGGAGATGACTAGGGCGGAAGCAGAGCCATAAACACCGAGAATGGTGGATTGCGAGAGTATAATCGGAACATAATCCGGCAGAATCAGATCTTTAGGTACAAAAGGGTGAATCGATTTCGATGAGTGAACTCCGGCCATCGTTGTTTTACAGTAGAAACCGTAAGCACAAGTCAACTTCTTCCCCGAGGTTGAGTCACTCCGATTTAGATGGCTAAACTGTGTGTTGTGCCTTTGCTATTTTTATATTGTGAAATGTGTATTTTTTGCAGTGTAATATGTCGAATTTTTTTTTATAAATAGGGTAAAATTTAAAAATATATTAACTTGGGGGTTAAAAACTAAAATGTTTGACATCAAGGGTACCCACCGGTGTGACCGGCGAGGTCTCCCTCTTAAAATCCGTGCCCTGCGAAGGCTGCCAAGGTCCTTGTCTTTTTCCTCAGAACCCGCTCTTCACACCGGCGAGTTCTGGCATGTGATCAAAGCATTTAGTGTTTGAAAAGACAACCAAGAACCCGCCAATGGGACCGGCGAGTTCTTGGGTAATTTAGGGTTTCCGAAATAATTTTTTTTACTTTCCTATTATATAATCCACCCATTTCTTTCACAACACACAACTTCATTTCACAAAACAAACATTTTCACAATAATTTCTCTATTTTGCAACAAACCCACGTATTTGATTCAATGGCTAATTGGGGTGTTACATCGGGTCTTTTGAATACGGAATTGTTATGTTTGGTTGGTGAGCATAGAGCTGCTCATTATTTTCAGAATCCAACGAGCGATGTCGGTGTCTTGCGTCCTAGACGGGGGGATACCAATTTTTGGAGACTCATCAAACACAAGCTTGTACCCAGTAATGTTATGCCTTATATAAGGATGGCGGGTTTTGGTGGTATTATTGATTGCGGTTACCGTAAGCTTGATGGTGGTTTGATTACGGCTTTGGTGGAAAGATGGCGGCCTGAAACCCACACGTTTCATTTACCTGTGGGAGAATGCACGGTAACCCTTCAAGATGTT
>BJCM01006160.1:27015-40370 GCA_018326385.1 Flaveria bidentis | reverse complement strand
AGCCTTGGATATACCTTTTAATCTTTCATGATAGAGGCGTCACCTAATCCGGAACCAGTTGTGCCATCTCATTAAACTTGGTGGTGTATTGCTGATGCGTCATTGTTCCCGCCTCCATCTGCAGGAACTCCCTCTCAACTTTGTCCATCTCTCAGTGAGGACAAAACTCCTCAATCAGCAGCTTTTTTAACACTGGCCACCTCATTCTCCAGATAGCCCTACTACCCTCGTCTTGGACTATATTTTCCCACCAACACAATGTCGAGTCCATGAATGAGTGGGCGGCAAATTTCACTTCCTGAACTTCTCGGTACTCGCTGATGTCGAGAACAGCTTCTATCTCTCTCACCCATCGGTGAGTAGCCGTAGCAATGCCATTAGCATCAAAGGTAAGGGGCTTGCATCTTTGAAATGTCCTATAGTTACAGCCTCGTGATGCCTCAGGCACAGGCTCTTCCTCTTCCTCTTCATCACTGGAGACAACCGTCTTAGTCTCCGGTTGCTCTCTTTCTCTCGTGGACCTTCTCCTCTCCTTCCTTTCGCCTTCTCGTACAACCTTTATCACTTCGGTCACCACAGATGGTAGGATCGTTTGCATGACCTAATGAACATCCTCCATGACAGCATCCTTCACTGATGCCCTCAAATTAGCACTCTCGTCACCACCCTCTGGATGAGGGGTCTCGAGCTCTTCATGAGCCACCTCTTCGGCCCTAGGACTTCCTCTTGTGACCCATGGTCCGGCACCACGTCCACCACAACCTCCACCTCTAGAAGCCTTAGAAGATCTACCACCAGCCATCCTCTAAGAATGCTATAAGATCCAAACACCAACACAGTCATTCAAGGTAACAACTCAGTTTATTTCAAGTATATTAAGTCCCTAATTATAGTGGCTAGTTATGTTTAGCCACTTACTTTACTCTTCATACCCCAAGCATTTCCTATCCTAACTACATCAGTATCTAAATCTACTAAAGGCACATAAACCACATAACATGCGCATGTAGTGCCGGTTAATATTAAAGAAAATACCTGATGGCACACAGCTACTCGGACTGTCATCCCTTCCCTTTGGCCCATTTTCAGTTTAAGGTTAGGTTTCTTTTGAAAATTTAACCATTTCATTTAAACTTTGGCTCTGATACCAACTTGTAAGGCCCCGTTCTCGGGATGCTCACAGCTGATTAATCATCGCACATAAAACTTATATTTACATTAACTTAATTAAAACATCGCAGCAGAATGAATTTAAACCACCATTTCATTTCATATAAATAATCGCTTTTGGCAAAGTAATACAACAGTGTTAACAATTACAAAACATCATTTGTTTACATTACAATGCAAAAACATCATTATTATACAAAATGGATGTCATTCAAAAACAAGCCAAGTAGCCACCTCGTGCCATCCTCAACAACATTTACCTACCAACTGGAAAATGCATAAAAAGTCAGTGTTGTTGAGTGAGTTCTAGTTTTATAAAATAAAATACATTTACTTCCGTTTAAAACCTTCTTTTACATTCTTACGCGATCAAGCATCATGCGTACACATAGATAATAACATTATTATCTTTCATCATCGTTTGTTAACTTATGTTCATGCATCATCATACGTCATTGTTATCATTCGTTACCTTTCTTACTGTTCATTACGTACGTTCATCGTTACTTCCTTACATTCCATACCAATACCATGAACTTTACCTCACTATCATGCATAAAACAGGTACTTGGCCGAAGTTTATAAACAAACTCCCATACATTGCACCCAGTGGCCTGACCACAGTACCGGGGTAAATTCTGGGGTACCAATGTCATGTGCTATACCCCACTGTCATGCATAAAGTAGGTACTGGGCCGAAGTCTATAAATAAACTCCCATACATTGCGCCCCGTGGCCTGACCACAGTACCGGGGTAAGCAAAAAAGGTTCCATACAAATGGTCAATCACAAAGATAGACCCCAGTGTGCATCCTTCCGGGGTAGCTAACCCACACACCGTTGAGCTAACACCCTTCATTGGGTGTGAACCTCCATACTTTGCTTGCAAGACGTTCTTATATTCGTTCATTCCTTAAAGCATGCGTTCATTCTTACTTTACGTTCCACTTATCAATATCATTAACTTTCGCTTTACGTTACATAATTCTTCTCGTTCATTACATACCCATAACACGTAAGTAATGGAATAATACATAATAGGAACGTAAGATCAACATAACACACTCATACATAACATCATATAAACATAGCATACCCCATCATACAACATCCATTCACATACACATACACATACACATACACATGCACAACAAGAACAAGTCATCATAGAACATAACCGACCCTCCACGGGACAGCATGGGTTCGGGGCGACACCCCGTGACTGCAGGGTCCTAGGGGCAGCAGCCCCTAGTGGGGTCCAAGGGGCAACGCCCCTGCCTGGGTCCAAGGGGCAACGCCCCTGCATACTAAATAAAAAAAATTATTTTACAACATTTGCATAGCATATTTTTTTATGGAAAATTTGATCTTCCTATTAAAACCTCTTAAAATCTTGGTCATTTGAAACATATATTTAGTATGCATTTCCAACCCAAACTAGTTAATACCATTAAAATAGGGGATCTAGAACTCACCTCGAATTGATGAGTAGCATCTAAATCAAGCTTTAAATCAAGGGTCACACTACACAGCCTGCAGATAAATTAACACCCAAATGAGTTAATTTGTATAATTTCACTGCTAATTTCGCTGGAAGATCAGCAGTTTCGCTACTAGTTTCGCTACCACCTTCACTAGCAGTTTCGCTGGCATCTTCGCTGCCAGTTTCGCCCAACTTTTGTTGGATAACCATGTCTGCGAAACTACCAGCGAAATTATAGTTTCGCAGGAAGTCTTCATAGTTTTGCTAGACGATTATATAATTTAGCTGGATGAACCCTTAATTTCGCAGAACGGGTTGAAAATTACGAACAACCCATTTTTTACCCAAATCTTCAATCTTATACATCCGAAACTATGGTTTATCACCCAATAAGTTATATCTAAGCTTCTTACATGTTTTCTTACACAAAAACGTGAATTTTGGGCGAATTTGCCACTTTCAAACACCCAAGCCCTAGAATCTGGGTTTACATTAAAATGAAAGATTAAATGATGTTTCTTACCTAGATTCTTGGTGTTTTCTTGTTCTTTGGATGCCCACAAACACCGATCTTCAATCCCGTGATCAACCAAGCCTTGAATCTTCAATTTTCTCCACTTTCTCTCTCTACACCTTTCTCTAGAATTGGAGTGTTGAGTTGCAAATGAGAGTTGCTCAAGCTGATCCGTTTATATATAGAGGAAGTTCTCGGGACCTTTAACTTGTCGGACACATAACCCGAAAAGTTAACTCAGTCCTTACTCCATTACCCGCTTATTCTCTTTAAATAATCTCGGCTAAGCCCATTATTATAAATTGGCTCATTTCGACTTTATTCCAGGTGTTGCAACAAGTGTTTGAACAAAGTTTAGTATGTAGCTCTTCGATCTATTTTTGTTTGTTCTTCTCTTCAGGCATGACATTTACCATGAAGGCTTTTTATTCCATCTTATCTTCTGATATAGATGATGAAGTGATCTCAACAACATTTATAGTTTCATCATAAGCAGGTGTTAGAGTTTCCTTAACAACATTCATAGTCATTTCTTATTTAGCTGTAGTGAACTCATCAGCCTTTTCTTCAATTTCTTCCTTTTTCTCTTCATTCATTCTTTATTGAGCTACAATAGTCTTAACTGCTTCATCATTAAGCACCTTCTTATCCTTCAAACAATCTTCATCAGCAAAATCTCCTATTAACAAATCATTAGACACAGACTCATCGAGTATATTCTTCTAAATAGTTTCTTCAGCAATTTGAATTTCAACTAACAAAAAATAGACAATTTGATATCTACAACCTCCATCTGGTATGACCAATCATATTTGACAATGGTTTGAGACACCAAAGCTTTATTGTTTGATGAGCTAGCTTTATCTCCCTTAGACTCTACCTCCACAGTAACCATCTTCTTTCCATTGTCACTCTAATTTGATCTTTATTTAGTACATTCTTTAGCAAAATGATTGGGTTTGTCATAGTTATAACATCTCAAACTTGATTCATCAAACCTAATCTTACTTGAGTTGTTCAAGCAAAAAATCTTATTTCTCATTCCTTTAGCAAAGTTTTTCACCCAGTTGCCACCATAGCCATCTGATAGTTGATATTATTTTCTTCAACATCATGAGTATTAACTTGTTGCAAGTCATCAACTAAGATATTAGGTGCACTTAGTCTTCTGGTTGTAAATGCTTCATAACTATTCATGAAGGTGGTGAATAGAGCCATATGCTATTTAGCTATATGAATATTTCGCTTGGTTGGGTGGGAATTTACAACAAAAGTTTATTATGTGGGTTGAGTGGATTTACTATGTGATTGAGATTGCACTTGATTGTAATGATTTTGATGAGAAGCTTGAAATTGAGGCATGGATGGATCCTTGACATTTGGATTTAAAGAGTTTGTTGATTGTTGTTGATACAACTGGGAATAACTGACATAGTAATTGGGATTAGTAGCCAATTTCGCATATAATGCCAATGCTTCAGCTCCCATTATGTTGATGTAGATAACAGGTCTCTGTTTGTCATCCATTTCATATGACTTGATAGTTGAAATGAGATCACTGAGTGACAAAGTAAGCAAATCCTTGGTTCTTTTAGTGGTCGTGTAGTTATTATTCCAACTGTATGGTAAATAATTCAAAAGCTTCTTGTTTATAGAGATATTCTCCAGATTTATTCCAGCACTCTTCATCATTGTTATTAGCTTGACAAACCTTGACATTTGGGCCTCTAAAGTTTCACCAAATACCTGAATAAACATATTAAACTCTTAGTTTAACAAGTCCTTTTGGCTCTCTCTCAATCATTTTTCCTCATTATTTGCTTCTCCATTGCATCCCATAAAGCTTTAGCTTTTTTCTAACCCTTGAAGTTTTGAGCAATTTCAGTAATAAGTGCCATCGTGATGGAAGCATATGCTCTGTCATCAAGATCTAGTATCTTTTAGTCCTCCTCATCCCATAGGTGTTCAGGTTTGGGCACCAACTCTCCTTTATCATTGTTATACATAGGAATATACAGTCCTTATTTGAATGACCATCCGGGTTCAGTGTAAATAACATGATTTTCAAAGCGATAAACCCAACCGGATAGTCTTATTCGCTAAGAAGTCTGAGAGGTTTTGTGTTGGTTCCAATATCATTGTCAAGATTGATGGTAGCAGTGATGTGCTTTAGGTTTGCCATTTTCAAACTTAAAAATCAAACGTTTTAGAAAATCATCTAAATTTAGGTTCTCACGCGAAGACTAAAGTTCTCGTGCGAACCAGCTCTAAGTTCTCGTGCGAACAAGCTCTAAGTTCTTGTGCGCTAATTTGAATAACTTAATTTTGTGAAAATCAGACTTTTTGCACGAAAGGAATCTTTTGTAACAAACTTTTGCAAATTATAGCTTCTCGCGCAAATAGGACTTTTCGCGTGCGATTAACAATATTTCGCCTCATTCATTTTCAATACACTTTTGAAAATTCCACCTTCAATCGTTCACTAAATTATTCAAACTTCATTAATTAAGATTTCAGTTAGTGATTTAGGTTTAAATAAGATCCTAGTTGTCTCTAAATTGATTCAATTTAGCTTGTTTAGTCACATGAACATCATCAAATCTTTAATCAACAATGTAATAACGTTCAACATCTTAAAAAATGATTAAACTCAGAGGAAATCAAGTAGATCTTAAAATATGTGCAATACAAAGCTTAAGAATTATTCAAAACACACACTTCAATCTTCAAATCAATCGATTTAGAGCATACAAGCTCTGATACCAGTTGTAAGGATCAACAATAACATAAGATCAATCTCTCAATAATAATATGGAATATTATCATCACGGTATTTGAAAAGTAGAAGATAAAAACGAGTGTAAAGAACTTCTAAATTGTATTGCTCTCTGATTTTGAGTGATTATATATAAATGTGAAAATCAAGAAATGACAAAAGCTACTTAATTACATTGAAACTAGCTTTCTATACTAAACAAAAACTAGTTCTCACGTGAGATGTAGTTCTCGTGCGGCAACTTGAAACTTCTCGCACGAGTTGATATTATTTATCTTGATTTGATTTTCTGAGTCTCTAGGTTCAATCCCTACATTTATCCTTCACTATTTTCTCTTTATCTTCATTTTCCTCTTGGACAGGATCTGTGAGGAGCAAATCATCTTGACAAGTTCCACATCTTGGAGATCTTATAAATAACAATGTATGTGGAGGAGCTATCTCACTTGAACCTAATCCCTGCCTTTTCTAATAAAACTCTTTTCATGCATGGATGAAGATATGATTTCCGTGAAGGTCTCTTTTTCAAGAATACATTTTTCTACCCTGGCTTAATTGATCACAAACTCAGCCTAGCTTTTAATTAACTTGGTAATGAGATCTTTAATTTGATTCATGTAATTTGTGTGTTCATGCTTAAGAGTTGAAATTATTTTCTCTAAATCTTCTATTTTAAGTTTATAGACATTTTAGCTATTTTTAAATCAACTTAAAAAAGTGTTCAAGGACTTAAGGTCAGATCTCACTTCCAGGTTATGGGACCTAAACATATTTACTTTAACAATGCATTCAAGAGTACAGAGATATTCTATTACCTTGGCTTCTTTATGGTCATCCATTAGTGCTTGGTTGGGAGAGACATCTTGTACCTAAAAGATCCAGTCAAAGCCTTTTTATTCAATAGCAACAACAACTTTTTTTTGGTTGGCTTGGCTTTTTAGATCTACGAGCAGTATCAATATAGTTAGGTCTGGATTGTGCTTGGCCATCATTAGTTCTTGGTGCCTTATACTCTCTAGAAAAGTGCCTCATCTAGTTATAGTTGTAACACTTCACTTTCCTCTTATCAAGTCTAAACTTTCCACTTGATACATTGCTAGGAAACTTTCTTTCGATTCACTTGTATAACTTTTTGGCTCTATGAGTGAGAAGACCAATTTGCTAGACTATCTCCATATACTTCAAGTCATATGGATAGATACAATCCAAGTCTTTAAGGGTAAAGAGAAAGTTGCCACAACTTTCATCAGCAGACACAAATTCTTGAGATACTTGTAACTTGGAATGGGCTTCCTTAGATGTGGCTCTCCCTTGGTGTCTCATGGAAGGTGATAAAAGTGCCCTTTTGTAAGTTCTCAAGGTATTAGATAAGATGATGTTGTGGTTCTCTACTATCACTTTTGAACCACATTGAGGGTTGAACTATGTTAATTACTGGAAGAGCTGGTTGATGGGTTCCGCATGTTCACCTCCATCTGGTAGCCACTAATGATACCATACAACTTTGTGAGAGTTAGAGTATAGAGGTTTTCAGTTCTCTTAATGAACACATAGTAGTGTGTCCGCTGTCCGGAAAGAGAGAACTTGAACTTCCTCACAATGTCCTTATTCTCAAGCTTTACTCCAACATCCATGAGAGTATCTGCAATCTCAACATACCTAAAGTATAGTTAAGTCATAATTTTACCTGACTTGTAGGCAAAGTTCTCAAACTGCTGCTTGATGAGGTCTTTCTTGTTTTCTATTACTTCATCAGACCCATTATACATAGGCTTCGGTGCATCCCGAAGCTGCTTAGCAGTTTTGCACTTCTTGAAGCCTCTTTATATAGAGTTTGGAATAGCAGTTTGGAGAGCAGTAATGACTTTCTGATCTATGTCAATCTTCTTCCAATCTTTCTTAGAATAGTTAGCCATTTCCTTAGGAATATTCTACCTCTAGTAGTGGCTGAAGAAGTGCTTGGGATGTGAGGTACTATAAAAACATGTCTCCACATCCTACTGTTTTGAGAATTGATGATACCTTCCATATGTTCGAACCAAGTATCAAAATCATCCGGAGTGATCAGTGAAGACTTTGTCATGGTAACGATTCCCATATCAACCTTTGATACCAATGCAACAAGAGCCTAAAATAATGAGATCTTACAATCAAGAGATCTAACATGGTGAGTGTAACATCTTCCTATGTTCAAAGTATAAACACAAACCCAAACTCGTTTGAATCAATCTTGTAAATCAAATACATTATTTAGTAATTTTATTTATTTATATGTTCCAAAAACAATAAATACCTCACTTAATCAATTTAAATTAGATTCTATAATTTATAAAATAAAATTTTAAAATGTTAAAAGGTTATTAATATCTATAAGATTTTAAAATATTCAACAAAAATTAATAATCAAATCACAAGTTCTTGGGAGATTTATAAAGTCTATAAAGATTTAATAAAAAAGAAGTTGTATAATTAAATTTAGAGTTTAAATTGTAATTATTATTTTATTTATTTAATCTATTTAATTTTATATTTATTTTATATTCTAATCATAAGCCCCTTTTAAAAGACTTGTAACTTACCATTAACACCATTCATAACCCCCTCCTAACCTCAACTATAAAAGCACGCTAAATACCTCACTTTTCATTTACTCATTTTCTAAAAATCTCACACACAAACCTTTTATCATCCATTGGTTATGATCAATTTCAATAATTTTGTTTTACAATTTGTTTCAAGAAATTTCTAATATTAAGGTAATCTTATATTGCTTGTATATTACGCATTTCTATATTCTTTCAATCATCCTAACATCAAATTGTTTTCATGTTCTTACTTTTATTCTTTCTTCTATAAAATCTATTTTAATTTAATCATTATCATTTGATCATTAACCTTCTAACATTCACTAACCTTATAACAATCACTAACATTCCTAAATCAAGTTAACAACACACTAACGTAAACAAAGAATCTCGTTTAAATATGGACAGCTATGTCGTCGCATCGGTTATTCCACAAAATTATTTCTCTAAATGATGACTATGAAAAACTCTTGGAATATTTTTTATAACACAAATGAATTCTAATATATCATATATCAACATAATAAATTTATTCTAACCCGTTTCATGCTTTAACAATTTTAAAAGTGCACATAAATGCCTTACTATAATTTTGGCAGAATATAGCATGACTTCAACTAATATTAACCTAGTCATAACAAACTAAATTTGAGTAAAATCATACTCTAATATTAAGTTCATTGAATTATCTTTTTAACAATAGTTAATACGTCTTCAAACTCAATCGGACGAGTGAAAAATAGCCTTCACAAGTAAGTGCACATTACAGGACCTTCTGTTTATGCTGTTGTTTATACCTCTTTACGAATATTTTAATAAAAATGTTTCTGAATAAAAGTTGTCCGGAAGATTCTGAAATAGTCAAATATAGATTTTGATAATTTTATGAAACCTTCTTCTATTTTTAAAACCTATTCAAACATGTACCAAACATTTTGTCCAGAAACTAAAATTGGTGCAATAATCCTTTTACTCTACCTTTCACTTTTTGGCATTCTCTAATTGGCCTAACTTCTTGTAATGAATTCTGACCTCAAGTTATTGTTTCTTTTTATCCTTTAGGATATCATCTTTGACTCTTGAACATCCAAGCTTCCTTATGTACTCTACAACCATCATTAGACAATGTGAGTTTCCCATGTGAGTTCTCCATGCCCTTTTTTACTTTATTTCACACCATTTAGGGTGAAACATGTTAACTTTATAAACTTACACTTGTAAACATCTTGATACTTGTAAATGCACATGCAATTCATCTTTACCTTTTTTTCATGGTTATTGGTATTATTGTGAGTGTTATATGAGATACATTATATGTTGACAATTATTAACTATTGCTAGTCTGGCGACGTTATAGATCTATGGGCCTAACAAGCCTATTTGGTGCTAAATCCGATGTATTGTCTGCTCTTGATGACGTATGACTTGTTCATCATGAGAAACAAGTGCACTTAGCTAATCGTTATAAACTTGTAATCTTAATCTTGGTCAAGGTTTGCTTGTAGCTATATGTGTTCTATAAACTTACATAATTCATAACCATTAACATGAATTGCTACTTGTAAATCTTTATACTTAACCCATAGAAACTCACCAACTTTCAAAGTTGACCCTTTATTTTTAACATGTTTCAAGATTTCTAGTTGAAGAAATTCTTCTTGCTCATATAAGACTTGGACTTAGTTAAATAAATATCTTATGTTGTTGTTCAAATCTTTGTTGCATTGTAATGGCTTAATTGTCTAGTTTTATTCAATAAAAAATGGCATTTAATATTATTTTAACTTATTATATTCTATGAGCTATGAACAATCGTTTCACATTCATCCGCCTCGATGATTCCGCCATCGGTCGGGGTGTGACAGATTGGTATCAAAGCCATGGTTATAGGTAATTAGGTTATTAGAAATGGAATGACCTAGACTATAACTAAGTATCCTTACACATGAGTCCTTTCATGTATTCTATATGCTTAGATAGGATCTTATTTGCTTATATGTTTATATTTGATTATGTAATTATATGTCTTATGTGATTCTTCTTATACTTTTAATCTTATCAATGCACACACAAATCTTAAATCATATTCTAAGGCAGTATGTTCCTAAATCAAATGGTTTTCAAAATGAGCTTTGAATCGTTATTCGTGGTTTTCAAGTCTTGTCAAAGTCTATGTCATACAACTTGAAACATGTAATGCTGGAAGAGCGTGATACCTGTATCTCGAGGTGCTCTGTCTAGGCAAGGTATTCATATAAATCCAAATCAAACGATGGATCTATTTACCTTACCTGGGAACCCTTGGGGTAAGTGTCCGCTTATAGGTACGCATGTTTCATTAATGTTGTAGTTGACCTAATATTTTCATATGTCAACATATTTGCCTTGGTTTGTAAACCGAACGTTAAACTTGAAACATCTTGTTGTTATCGAATTATCATTGTTTTTTTTTCTTTTTGGATCTTAAAACTCATTACCCATTTCTCATAACGACTTTTAATAACCTTCCTGAATGTCTTTCCCTCAAAACCACACTTATTTTGAAAACTCATTACAATGATACTCTTATTCTAAACTGAACTATCAATCTTAACAAACATGACTCTTGTATCAACTTTAAATTAATTTAACTTTGAAACCTCAATGACATAGTAAACAAGAATCGATCATCTAAGAACCATGTCGAAATTATTTGCTCCTATGAATTCATATCTCATCCAATAGTGTCTTAAAAATATTTATTGTGTGTGTCAAGTAGACTCTCGTATTAATCTTATGCTTGGTGCGTCACTCGTGACAAAACCTTTCTAATCATCTTGCACCATCTGAAATGCAAAAGCTTGTCAGCTGAAATTCTAAATCAATGATCTTACGCACTTTGTCAAGAAACACATGAAATCATGAATTATGAAATTGAACAAACTTAAGTGTAGCAAAACACCATGATCAAACTTATTGAATTTAAACGTTCCTAAGCATACACTAGAGAACATGAAATGAAATTCAAGTCTCCTCATATCTTTGAAATCAGTCTTCTCGTGATTAAATTTCGAGACGAAATTTCTTAAAGTAGGGGAGATTGTAACATCCGCCTATTTTCAAAGTATAAACCCAAACCCAATCCCATTTGAATCAATCTTGTAAATCAAATTCATTATTTAGTCATTTTATTTATTTATATGTTCCAAAAACAATAAATGTGTCACTTAATCAATTTAACTTAAATTCTATAAATTATAAAATAAATTTTATAAATGTTAAAATGTTATTAATATCTATAAGATTTTAAAATATTCAACTAAAATAAATAATCAAATCACAAGTTCTTGTGAGATTTATAAAGTCTATAAAGATTAATAAAAAAAAGTTGTTTAATTAAATTTAGAGTTTAAATTATTATTATTATTTTATTTATTTAATCTATTTATTTTTATATTTATTTTAAATTATAATCATAATCCCCTTTTGAAAGACTTGTAACTTACCATTAATACCATTTATAACCCGCTCCTAACCTTAACTATAAAAGCAAGCTTTAGGCCTAACTTTTCATTTGCTCATTCTCTAAAAATCTCACGCACAAATCTTTCATCATCCTTAGGTTATGATCAATTTCAAGAACTTTCTTTTACAAGTTGTTTCAATAATTTTCTAATATTAAGGTAATCTTATATTGCTTATATATTATACATTTCTATATTTTTAGTCATCCTAACATCCAATTGTTTTCATGTTCTTACTTTTATTCTTTCTTCGACCAATTCTCTTTTAATTTAATCATTATCATTTGATCATTAAATTTCTAACATTCACTAACCTTATAACAATCACTAATATTCCTAAATCAAGGTAACAACACACTAACGTAAACAAAGAATCTCGTTTGCATATGGACGACTATGCCGCCGCATTCAGTTATTCCACAAAATTATTTCTCTAATTGATGACTATACAAAACTCTTGAAATATTTTTTTAAAACTCAAATGAAGTCTAATATATCATATATCAACATAATAAATTTTTTCTTGCCCGTTTCATACTTTAACAATTTTAGAAGTACACATAAGTATCTTACTATAATTTTGGCAGAATATAGCCTGACTTCAACTAATCTTAACTTGGTCATAAAGAAACTAAATTTGAGTAAAATCAAACTCTAATATTAAGTTCATTGAAATAGCCTTTTAATAATAGTTAATAGGTCTTCAAAGTCAATCGGACGACTCAACAATAGCCTTCACAAGATAAGTGCGTATTTTAGTACCTTCTATCTTGTGCTGTTGTTTAGACCTATTTACGGATCTTTTAATAAAAATGTTTCTAAAAGATAGTTCTCCAAAAGACTCTGAAATAGTCAACTATAAATTTTAATAATTTTATGAAACCATTTTCTATTTTTAAAACATATTCAAACGCGTACCAAACATTCTGTCCAGAAACTAAAATTGGTGCAATAATCCTTTTTTAATCTACCTTTCACTTTTTGGCATTCTCTAATTGGCCTAACTTCTTGTAATGAATTCTGACCTCCAGTTATTATTTATTTTTATCCTTTAGGATATCACTTTTGACTCTTGAACATCCAAGCTTCCTTATATACTCTACAACCATCATTATACAATTTGAGTTTTCCATGTGAGTTCTCTATGCCCCTTTTTACTTTATTTCACACCTTTTGGGGTGAAACATGTTAACTTTATAAACTTACACTTGTAAAAATCTTGATACATGTAAATGCACATGCAATTCATCTTTACCTTTTTGTCATGGTTATTGGTATTATTGTGAGTGTTATATGAGATATATTATATGTTGACAATCATTAA
>BJCM01006160.1:0-26528 GCA_018326385.1 Flaveria bidentis | reverse complement strand
ATGCACATGCAATTCATCTTTACCTTTTTGTCATGGTTATTGGTATTATTGTGAGTGTTATATGAGATATATTATATGTTGACAATCATTAACTATTGTTAGGTTGGCGATGTCATAGATCTATGGGTCTGACAAGCCTATTTGGTGCTAAAGCAGATGTATTGTCGGCTCCTATTGACGTATGACTTGTTCATCATTGGAACCAGTACACTTACCTAAGCGTTATAAATTTGTAATCTTCTTCTTTGTCAAGGTTTGATTATAGCTATATGAGTTCTATAAACTTGCATAATTCATAACAATTGACATGAATTGCTATTTGTAAATCTCTCTCTCTCTCTCTATATATATATATATATATATATATTTAACCCATGAAATCTTACCAACTTTCAAAGTTGACCCTTTATTTTTAACATGTTTCAGGATTGCTACTTGAAGAAATTTTTCTTGCTCATATAAGACTTGGACTTAGTTAAATAAATATCTTATGTTGTTGTTCAAATCTTTGATGTATTGTAATGACTTAATTGGCTAGTTTTATTCAATGATAAATGGCATTTAATATTATTTTAACTTATTAAATTCCATGAGCTATGAACAATCGTTTCACATTCGTCCGCCTCAATGATTCCGCCGTCGGTCGGGTGTGACAGTGAGATCTTACAATCAAGAGCCTAAAATGATCTGATACCAATTGCAAGACCAGTGAAGGGGGTCAATGCAATTCACAATGTTAAGAGAGAGTTGAAATACTTGGCAGATTAAATAGGGAACCAGCTTAAGGTGAAATAAAGAAAACAAGTAAAGAATAAAACAAGAAAAGGAACAAGAACACAATAATATGGTTTTCAAGAATGATGTATGTTACTTTCAAGTTCTTATAAAGTGTTACAAAGCTAAAAGTCAAATGATAGGTACTTGAGATACTTTATACTACATCCTACAACTGGTCATACTTTGAAGGCTAGTTAAAAACACTAATCTAGACAACAAGATCAATGTAAAGTCAAAAGGCAGATTTCCTTTTGACTTTTAACTAGTTACTATGACATGCCATAGCTCATATCCTTATCTAATACAAAAAAGATATAAGTAAAAAATGTAAGGATTCCAACAAGTTTGATGTAGTCAAAACATTCAAAGCATCCAAAGTCTCTCTGCATGCATGCACTAAAGTACTACAGTAGAAATGCTTTGGAAGTTTTACACCTCTCACAAGAAATATTCTAAGTGTAAAATCTTCCTAAGCCAAGACCAATATCTTCCAAAGCCAAATATGAAGTCTTCCGAAGCTTCAAACACAAAGTCTTCTGAAGCCAAGTTTATGAACACAGATTTCTTCCGAAGACTTTTATGTACATGCTATTATCTGATGTACTTTTCCATGAAGTTGGACCACCTTTCCGCTGTAACTCTGTTTGACTCACCAACTTTCACAAGTTGGTGAAAAGGTCCATGCTTTTGTAAAACTATACATTGAGGTCTTGAGTCTGAGCTTTCTACTTTATGTACTTTATTCTTTTTGTAGTATATTAGGATGTGAGCTATGGCATGTCATAATCACAAGTCAAAAGGCAATCTGCCTTTTGACTCTACAATTGATTTTGTTGTCTAGTCTTATGGATCCAGATGGCTTTCAAAGTAAGGTCGTTTGTAGGATGTAGTATATGTATCTCAAGTACTAGTAACTTTTCATTATGCTTTGTAAAACTTTGTAATAGAACTTGAGAAACAATATACTACATTCATGAAACTAAAATACTTGTGTTGCTATCTTGTTCTGACTCTCTTTTACTTGTGTTCTTAGCATCTCTTATAATAGTTATCTAATTCCCTATTTGATATGTTAAGTGTTCTAAAGAACTCTCCTTAGTTGTGTTGTTGTGTTGTAAAGTGCATCACCTCTTCTAACATCCTTGCATTTGGTATCAGAGCCTAAAAAGCTCTTGATATAAGATCTCACCATCTTAAGATCCCTCAGACACACAAAACACTTAACAACTCAAATGGCAGCTATCACCAAGGCTGATATGGAAACTGGAACTATGAAAAGTCTCCCCCAATCACTCCTGAAGACTTTGATACTTGGTGTCAAAGAATGCAAGGCTTTATCAAGTCTCAAGACTCTAGGATGTGGGACTCTATTGTTGAAGGACCTTACATACCAAGCACCTCATCTGCTACTGGTGGTGGTATGATTCCAAAGGTTGTGGTTGATTTCTCTAATGAAGATAGGAAGGGAATAAAGATTAATCAAAAAGCCATGACAACCCTTCAAACTGCTCTTCCAAACTCCATGTACAAAGGCTTCAAGAAGTGCAAGACTGCAAAGACTTTGAAAAGCTGATGAAAGACAAGTTTGAAATGAGTGTCATGGAGGAACTCAATTTCTTTCAAGGAATTCAAGTGAAGCAAGTTGACAATGGCATCTTCATAAATCAGTCAAAGTATGTTCAAGACATACTTAAAAGATTCAACATGACTGATTGTAAGGTTGCTAAGACACCCATAGCCATAAACCACTCCCTTGGACCTGATCTTGAGGGGGAGTGTGTTGATGAGCATTTCTTCAGGGCAATGATTGGGTCTCGTATGTACCTCACAGCTAGCCGGCCTGATATCATGTTTGCTCCTTGTATATGTGCAAGATATAAAGCCAACCCCAAGATGTCACACTTAATCACTGTCAAAAGAATTCTAAGATATCTCAAAGGTGCTCCATCACTTGGCCTTTGGTATCCAAAGAACTCTGACTTTAATCTGTATGCTTATACAGATAGTGACTATGGTGGCTGCAATATTACTGCAAAGTCTACATCAGGGGGATGTCAAATTCTTGGTGGAAGGATAGTCTCCTGTCAATGTAAGAAACAACCTTGTGTATCTGCATCAACTGCTGAGGCTGAATACATTGTTGTTACAAGCTCCTGTGCTCAAGTACTTTGGATTCAAAATCAGATGCTGGACTATGGATTCAACTTCAAGGAGAATCTCATCCACATAGACAACAATAGTGCTATCTCAATCACAGAAAATCCTATGCAGCACTCAAGGACAAAGCACATCAATATCAGGTATCATTTCATTAGAGATAACTTTGAAAAGGGATTAACTAAACTAGTCAAGGTTAAAAAAATGAAAAATATGTTGATCTATTCACCAAAGCTTTTGATGAACAAAGATTCAAATATCTTATATAAGCTATTGGGATGATTAACTTTGAGTAGCTTTTCTTAAAACTTAATCATATTACTTCTAAAACCTGTGTGTCCTAAGTTATCTATTTTATCACCTTCATAAGCCCTTTGTTCTCTTTGGAAGCAAAATCTTTTAAAAAAACAAAAAAATGACATTCCTTAGATTTTTGAAAATCTTGATATTTTTATCCTTCGGGAGATTTAAAATTACCTTCGGAAAAAACTTATGTCTTAGAAAACAAATATCTACTTAAGTAGTTTTACCTTCAGAAGAAATTTCTAAAATATCTTTTGAAACTTAAAATCAACTTAACTACTTGTATGTTTTATAAGAACAAATTTTCTTCCAAAAACAATTTCTCTTTGGAAGTTTTTATTCTTCATAGAATATATACTCTGAGTTCCAAATCTCTTCCGAAACACAATTCTCAAAACTTTTTGAAATATCTTCCGAAGTCAATTTGCCTTCGGAAGCTTTTCTTCAATAACTTCCGAAGCAAAATAACCTTCAGAAGATTTCTCGACTTCCAAGAAAACTACTTTTTGGGCAAAAGTAAACTACTTTTTTAGAGGTGGGACCGACTTCAAGATTTCAAAGTTTATCCTCTTTCATTAACTTTATCTCATATCTTTTTCACATATAAACCCAACGGTTCCCCTCTCTTTCACTATCTTCTTCATTTGCACTATTTCTCTAACCTAAATTCACCCAAACCAACTTTGTTCTTCATCTTTCTTCACCCTTAAGCTTCTCAAAATGGCCAATAAAAATCTCCAAAACAACCTTGATTTCTTCATGCAACTTCACAGACAACACAATGAGGTTGCTCTATTGAACTCTGAGAAAGATGATAGTTTCTCATAGGTTTGCTGTTTTTTGGTTCTGTCAAAGTACTTCACCTCCCTTACCATTAATCCTACTCTTTATGAGGATCATTTGCTTGAATTTTGGAAGACCTACCAAGAGGTCATTATGGATGGGGAGAAGGCACTGTCTGTCACAGTGCAGGGGACGACAATCTTTATCACTCCGGCCATCATCAACAATCATCTTCAGCTGGATGATGAAGAAGGTGAGTTATTCTTCCCAAAAGAAGTTGTAAATCATTCTTTTGAGCAGATGGGCTATGAGGGAGATTTCTCTGTAAAGACCTTCAGGAAAGGGAAGGTCTCATCCCAGTGGAAATACCTGCTTCATGTGGTTATCCACAGCTTGTCCAACAAGCATGGAGGGTGGGACCAGATTCCTGAAGATCTCTCCTTCATAGTACATAGAATGGTTCAGGGGGTCAAGTTCAGGTACTCTCAGTTTGTGTATACAAATTTACTTTCCAACTTGGACTCCTTAGAGTACTACATGTTTCCTAAATATGTTCAATACATTCTCAACTGTGAACTCGGCTCACAGTTGAGGGAAACAGGTAATATTCTTAAATTGGGATAGATGAAGCCCGACATCTTTAAAATCTTGAAGAAGCCAACTGCTGGTTTCTCAGGGGTAGAAACAGCCCTTGTCCCAAAAATGTTAGAGCTCATTGCTCAAGGTGACAACCTAGCAAAAACAAGCAAGTGTTGAACCCACACCTTCTACCTCCCAACCACCAAAAAAACCTCAAATCACCCACACTTACCAAATAAAATCCAAACAAACCCCTGGTCAAGCTATTGAGTCTGTGCAGGTCCCCATACACTCACCCGTATAGGAGGAAGTGGATACTAGAGCTCCCACTTCTCCTGAGGAGCAAACCACTCCCATTTCTTTAAAGATCAGTGCTGAGATTCCTCATGCTCAGTCTGATAAGATCACAAGCCCAACTGCCTTAAGTCTTCACTCTGAGTCTCAACACTCAGGTGAACAACCTTTAGGGGACAGTTACCATCCCCAGCCTCTAGACTTAAATCACCCAATTTCCAACCTTGACTTCTATACTGATGAAGATTTAGGCTTCAGTGAGTACCATGAGTCTTTCTACTACTCCCCTACTCAAAGAGAGATGAGTGCTCATGAGTCACCTATGTCTAGCCCACATTAGTCACCTATCACTGAGGTGGATACTTTTGAACCTGTTTAGATATCCATATGGAAGAGGCTCTCAATTTAGCAAGTGATACATCATTAAGACCTCAACCATGGAAACTCAGCCCATTGATACTTCAACTGAAGTTGTCATTGAGCGGAGGAAAACCAACAACCAAGAACTTAATATTGGTGGTGAGAGAGAAGAATTTGGTCTAATTCTCTCATCCCCCGTGATTCTTCTGATGAAAATGAGGGGAATCTGAGGCTAAATGTGCAAAACTATCACAAACATGCACCTACCTAATCTCCAAGGTTAGTCATCTTAATCTCAGGTGACAACCTTGCAAAACAGGGTCAATGATCAGCAACTTGAGATATCTTATCTTAAGGAAAAACTAGCTGGGACACTTTTAAGAAGAGCTCAACCAGGAACACAAGAACCTATGAATGTGGTTGATCTAACCTATAGCTCACCTATGCATATGGGTGATGCTACCAAAAAGGGGGAGAAATTCATCACAGACACAGAACCTGGGAGTTCTTCATATAGCATGGACATTGAGGACTCACCATCTTCACTTGCAACTATCCATGCTCAGCAACTTCCTCAATTTCACATTAAAGTGGACTCAATAGACTCCTTCATTCAGAGTCTTTTTTTAAGAAAGGTATACCAAGGGCAGTATCATCTCCACCTCAAGGAACTTCCAGTTACATCATAGGGTGGATGTATGATACAAACAGAAGAACCCTTATTTCTTTAAAGGGTTCAAGGGCAGCAAGAAGTCTTAAATTTTTAGACCTTGAACTACTATGAAGGTATTGACCTGATCAACATGCCACTTGTCAATCCAAGCAAATCTAGACAAGCTAACAGGCTGGCACAAAGGATTTAGGATAGAATTACTGAAGAGTTCAGTCTTAGAAGGAGACAAAGGCAATTAGGTAATACTATTAGTCAACTGGATGTTGAGGAAGACCCTAAGATTAGCTTCAAAGGGGAAACCTTGAGTGAAGGCCCAGTAGTAGAGCCTGAGAGCCCTATCACACCTAAACTACTTCAGCAATTTATTCCCTCAGTGAAGCACCTGTTGGTGAAGGTGTATCACTACCTCTTTCTTGTTAGAGCTTGGAGGCTACAACAAGCAATGAAGGCCAAAACTCTCTCCACCCTGAGTCACAAAGGTTTCTGAGTGACAAAGGGAAAAGGAAAATGACTCCTGAGGAGATTGAGGAGGAGGAGAGAGAAAAGAAGAGGAAGCTAAGGGGAGAAAGTTCCTCTGGGTCTACATGATTCATGGAAGTTACAATCGGGGCTGCCCACAGACCAAACACTTAAGATGATGAGTTGAGAGCAGTCAGGATTACTTACCTGCAAACAAGTAACAATTACATTGATGAGATTATATCTCTCCCCTTAGAGGAACTTAATAAACTGGCTGACATGGAATTGTCAAGAGAGAGGAAGGAAGCAGAGGATGCAAAGTTACTTCTCCAAATCAAAGAGGAGAGAAGACAAAAGAGATTATACAAACATGTTCCTACTCTCTCTCTAGTTCAAGAAAGTCCTGCACAAGAGGCTGTGGCTCCACAAGAACCTCATGTAGATAAAAAGACTGATAGGATCAATATGATCAACTACCTGAGTGCCACAGGCCTATATCAGGCATCTGCACTTTTTCCCTTGTCCTTTGAGTATATAGAGTTTGAGTATCTCAAACAGCTTGAGCTTGAAGTACTTAAAGAACATAAGGCAACAACGAGAAAATTGAGGGAAGATGTTGTAAGATCAAGGGCCATCATTCAAAAGAGCATGAAGAAGTCTGCTAACAGAAAAATAATGATAAGCTTCTTGAAGTAGTATGAATTCTCCAGAAGGAGACTTGGCCCTATGTCTCTATCTACTATGGATGAGCACATTAGGGTGATCAAGCAGAAGGTCAAAAGAGGAGAACTTGTTGACTTACACTCCCCACCAAGTCAGGTCTCTCAAGAAGTGGAGGTTAAGGTTAAACCTTTTGAGACAACACAACCTGGACCTCCTGCTGAGTCTCAGCAAACTTCATCTTATGATCCACAACTGGGTCAAACTCCCTCTCCTTCTGAACCTATAAGGGAGGAGCATCCAACTGAGAAAGACAAGACTGATCAACAAGGTGTTACAGACCAGTCTTCTCATTTAAAGTCATCAAAAAGGAGGAAGAGGATGGCTTCTAGACCAAAGTCAAAGAAGAAGAAGAAGAAGTCTAAACCATCCACCTCCATACCTCAGGGTGAGTCAAATCAACCTTAGGAAGTCCATGAATAGGCAGCCCAATCAACTCCAATTCAAGTGACTCCATTTGCTTCTGAGAGACCCATCTTATCCTAGACCTTCACAACTAATCTAGAAAGATGTCATGTGATTAGAGATCAAGGTGGTAAAAATGTCTACACATGGCAAGACTTATTCAACTTACCTCTACATAATATCTTTGAGATGAGAAGATACTATGAAAGTCTGAGTGATCCTGACCATCTAATGAAGAAGGGCCTGGTTATCATCATGATGAAGACTATCAACTGATGAAGATCTTCAAATGTTTTGGTAGCATCAGCCTAGGGGGAATTTGTAAGGATTCCAACAATCTGATGCAGTCAAAACATTCAAAGCATCCAAAGTCTCTCTGCATGCATGCACTAAAGTACTGAAGTAGAAATGCTTCGGAAGTACACCTCTCACAAGAAATATTCTAAGTGTAAAATCTTCCGAAGCCAAGATCAATATCTTCCTGTTGATACATATATGTACCTAGTTTATATGCTTAATGTAAATGTTTGTCATGTCTTACACATATGTAATGAATGAGTTGAATGAAATATAATATGTGGTTGATGATTATAATGTTTAATATTTCATAGTATTATTGTGTGTTAAAGTATAATGAACTTACTATATAGGTTTGAGGTTGTTGTGCATAGTTCTTAGTCAATAATGATTGAGAAATGTGATCAAACTTAGTTGTATGAGTCTTCATGCGAATGGACCATGCTAATGGACCATACGCATGAATATCTCATGCTAATGGACCAGTCTCAGTCGCATGATTGAGACATAAGATTGACTTAGTCGCATGACTGAACCTTCAGTCGTGCGTATGGATCAATTGCATGATTCAGTCGCACGTCTGAAACATGCTAATGGTTCAGTCGTACGATTGGAAACCCATAACCTATAAATACCACCTAATTCGTGGAAAAAGAACACTTATTAAGAATTTTGACACATACTCATAACCTAGCCATCCAAAACATCTAGAAACCCTATTCCAAGTTCATAGTTCGCATCTGATCATCTTCTACTCATTCTTAACATTTCTTTAATCGCTAGATTGATTAGGATTGCGTTCTCACTGATTGGATCGCCAATCAAATAGGATTCCGCACTATTCGATACGGTTTCACGCATAATTAGTTAGTACTCCGTACGTACACGGTCCTAACAAGTGGTACTTTGGCTCTTGATTTTGCATGTGATTCGATTAGTTTCGGTGTAAAAATCACATTTTTCATTCAAAAACATCATATTTTTTAGTAAAACAGTCTGTTTGACATCTCTAGGTCTCAAAGTTTACGTTTTTCGGCTTACAGTAGATTAGGGATCGTGAAAAAAATAGTAATTTTGTGTCAAAGTGTCAAAAACCTTCGAATTTTCAAAAACAACAGCCTTCAGTCGCACGATTGGCTAAATCGCACGACTGAACTCAATCGTACACCCATTCGCACGATTGAACTCAGTCGCTCATCCATACGTACGACTGAACATCTTCATTCGCTTGTCTCCAATCGCACTCTCCATACGTACGACTGAATCCAATCGCACGATTGAATTCATTCGCACACTTCAATCGCATGAGCAGCTGGCTAAAAGGGTACTCCAACACTCAGGTTGTGGTATCCTCATGACAATGATTTTGAGGTTACAACGTATAGGGACTCGGATTATGGTGGTTGCAAGATGAACTACATGTCAATGTCTGCAGGATGTCAATTCTTTGGGAGAAGATTAGTCACCTAGCAGTGTAAGAAGCAGGCATCGGTTGCTCTGTCAACTTGTGAAGCTGAATACGTTGTTGCTGGAAGTTGCTATTCGAAGATCATTTGGATTCAATAGCAAATGCGTGACTACGGTTTGCAATTTTCTAGCACTCCTATTTTTGTTGATAACTCTGTTGCGATTGCTATCACCAAAAATCCAGTCCAGCATCCTAAAACTAAATACATCGGAAGTAAGTATCACTTTATACGTGACTGTTTTGAAAAGCAATTAATCGATGTGGTTAAAATAAATACGGATTTTCAACGCGCCGACCTCTACACAAAAGCATTTGATAAAGTCTGTCTTACACTTATGTAATGAATGAGTTGAATGAAATATAATATATGGTTGATGCTTATAATGTTTAATATTTCATTGTATTATTGTGTGTTGAAGTATAATGAACTTACTATATAGGTATGAGGTTGTTCTGCATAGTTCTTAGTCAATAATGATTGAGAAATGTGTTCAAACTTAGTCGTATGAGTCTTCATACGAATGGACCATGCTTATGGACCATGCACATGAATATCTCCTGCTAATGGACCAGTCGCATGACTGAACCAGGAGACTGGATCAATCGTATGATTGAATTGACTCAGTCACAAGACTGAACCTTCAGTCGTGCGTATGGATCAATCACATGATTCAGTCGCATGACTGAACCATACTAATGGTTCAGTCGTACGATTGGAAACCCATAACCTATAAATACCACCTAATTTGTGGAAAAACGTGAAACTTAAAAGAATTTTGATACATACTCATAAACTAGCCGTCTAGAGCGTCTAGAAAACCTACTCCAAGTTCATAGTTCATTCCTGATCGATTTCTAATCAATTCTTAACGTTTGTTTCATCGTTAGAACGATCAGGTTGTCGTTCTCACTGATTGGATTGCCAATCAAATAGGATTCCGCACTATTTGATCCGGTTTCAGGCATTATCAGTTAGTACTATGTACGTACATGGTCCTAACAAGTGGTATCGGAGCTTTGGCTCTTGATTTTACATGTGATTTGATTGGTTTACAGTGTTTTCGACGTCTCCAGGTCTCAAAGTTTGTGTTTTTCGACTTACGGCAGATTAGGGTTGCTGAAAAATCATATTTTTGTGTCAAAGTGTCTAAAACCTTCGAATTTTCAAAAACCAGCAGCCTTCAGTCGCACGATTGGCTCAATCGCACAATTGAACTCAATCACACACCTATTCGCACGATTGAACTCAACCGCGCATCCATTCATACGACTAAACATCTTCTTTCTCGTGTCTCTATTCGCATACCCCATACGTACGACTGAATCCAATCGAACGATTGAATTCATTCGCATACTTCAATCGCATACCTCATCCGCATGACTGAGTCATCCGCAATGGTCATCCGCATTTCTCCAATCGCACGACTGACTCATCCGCATTTGTCCAATCACACGATTGACTCATCCGCATTTGTCCAATCGCACGATTGACTCATCCGCATCTGTCCATTCGCACGAGTGAATCAGTTTAGTTCTAAAGCTCAAAGGTTAAAGAAATGAAAGATCAGTTTTCTGTGTTTACTGCCGGTAGAGACTCATGGATCCAGAACCTTTTGCTTCTGGAAAATGAAATTAGGAATCACAATAAACCACCTAAACTTATAACGTTAGATGATTACCCACAATGGAAGCAAAGATTTGAGATCTATCTTAATGGAATTGATCCCGACCTGTGGGAATCTATTGAGACAGGTTATTATATACCAGTAGGTGCTGATGGTGTTAAATTAACTCTAGGAGGGATGACTGACAGCCAGAAAGCAAAGTATAATGTTGAAAAGAAGGTGTATGTCCTGTTGACTCAGTCAATACCAAAGGACATATTCCATCAGTTCTCTGAGAACAAACAGGCAAAGAAGTTATGGGAAGACTTGGAGAAAATATACGACGGGAATGCAACATTGAAAGCTTTGAAGGCAAAGGCTCTGAAGAAGGAGTTTGATAACTTCTCTTCGATGGGGAAAGAGAGCTTGGATGATGTTATAGACAGGTTCTACCATCTAATGAGTAAGCTGCACACTCATGGGGTAAAAACGTCCATGGAATATAATGTATCAAGTTTTGCAGATGGTTTGCCAGAAAAATGGGACTCGTTTGTGTTGAATCTAAGACAGAACGATATTCTGTCAAAGATGGATATAAATGACTTCATATTGAAGTTGAGAGAGGAAGAACTAAGGATGAAATACAAGTCTCAGAAAGGATCCTATGACCAGAATCCTTCACTTTATAACTCCTCTCCCACTCCAACCAGTTCAGGAGCACCTCTTCAAATAGCATTTGTGTCTAGTTCAGCCGCTCCTTCTCAAACCACAGCTTCATGATCTAAAACGTCAGGGTCATCTAGTACCCAATATATTGTGCCTGAAGCATATGCTACTAAGTTGAAGACCAAGAATCTAAGTAATATTACTATGGAGGTTGCAAAGGAGCACATGGACCTTCTCGCAGCGGTTGTTCATTCCTATGATGGTCTAGTTGTAGGGAAAATTGATAATAGCCATCTGGCCAATGAAGACTACGAGCAGGTGGATGAAAATGAACTAGAAAGAATGGATATTATGTGGGCATTGGCTAGTGCTGTCAAAAGAGCAAAAAAGTTTGTAAGAAGACCGGACAGAACTTGGTAGCCACAAAAGACACTACCTTTGGTTTCGACAAAACCAAAGTTACCTACTTTAACTATGGAGAAAAGGGGCACTTCAAACGTGAATGTGTTAAGCCCAAGAAAACAGGTAACGGAAATCCATTCTCAACCTTCACTCGTCAAGGCAAACAAATGAGTGGAGCTACCTCATCAGGAAAAGAGAGAAAGGCCTTGACTGCTCAAGATGATGAAGGGCAGGATTGGACCTTTCGTTTTGTGTCTCTAGGTGAATCGAATATTGCCTGTGTCGAGGGTTTGTATGATGACTCTGCAAGTGAAGGGGAAATCACGGTTGAACTAGTGATGTCAGATAATGAAGATACTGCGAATGTGGTCAATCACCTGATTGATGAAGAACTCAGAACGACAAGTTCAAAATCTCTTGCATCAAAAGAGTCAAATTCTAGATTGATGGCTGATTCAACTGAATCTTCACAGGTAAGTACCAAGACCAACTTTTTGAAAATAATGCTTGTATTGAACGTAATAAATTTAGGGAAAGCATTAATCTTAAGTTTGCCAGGTTATTAGACCACAATGATAGCTTAGTAAATGATTTACAACTGTGCATAAAAGCTAATCGGATTTTAAAACAAAACGAGTACAATTGTAAAGAGAAAATTGAACTTTTAAATAAACAACTAAAGGAAACCGAGGTTGTTGCTTTTAATCAAGCCAATAATATAAAGTTCTATTTAAATTCCTTGTAAGAAACTAATAAAGAAAAAGCAGTTTTAGAAGTCGAAGTCAACTCATGAAAACAAAAACTGTACAGTCGGACCAGTTCTTCTCACATAGTTCAACACTTAGTGAAAGAACGAAACAACGGGGAGAATTTTGGGTTACAAAGTGGTTACACCACCACATGAGATCATGTTAAATACTAAATGTAGACCAGTAAATAACAATCCATTTAAGGATCATGTGGTGTCCACTCCTCTAGTTAGTGATCTGGATTCCACAGGTAAATCGGTGACTTTTGTCACTAAACAGAAGGAGGCTACTTTGAAATCCAAAGGTAAGATGCCTATTGTGAATTTGGATGAATAATTTGAAAAGGTTAATGTAAAGTCAGGTTCAACCATGTCTATTTCTGAACCCAAAACAACCAAACCAGTTAACCAACCACGTGCTCCACGTCAAAGTCCAAATATTCAAATGGTTAAAGATGTTAAAAATGTTCAAATAATGAATTTTGTTGAAGAAGAAAAAACATCTAAACAAGAAGTGTCCAAACCCAACCAGACTAAAGTCACACCTGTATCACACACTTCCCCACAGAAACAGTTCCATCAACATGTAGAAGGGAGATCTTGCTATAGTTGTGGAAAGAAAGGACATATTGCTTCAAATTTTCCTTATTATCAGACTCCCAGACAAGAAATTGAACTTTATGATACTAAACCATGTTCTTATAAAAGGAGTTCTATCTCTCCACCAAAAAGAATAAATGAACCTAAAGTTCAGACTGTAAGTCAGTCGTATGTTTATCACAAACAGGCCTTACACAGAACTGGCTTATGGAAAGAGAAGTCAAGTCAACTGTCTGATGATAAGAATAATATGAAGAATGATATGCCCTCACCCTCAAATGGACAGTGGGTTGAGTTAATGATGTGTGATTCCCCTTGGTCACCCAAGCCAGTTAAGGTTGGGGTCCCAAACCTAAACTGATCATTTCCTTTTAATATGCAGGGTGTCCGTTATAGTGCTATCACAAACACCTGGATTGTTGATAGTGGGGCGTCTAGGCACATGGCCGAGAATCTGTCTCTCTTTTTCAATGTCATACAAATTAAAGGGGGACATGTATCATTTGTTGGGAACAAGGGAGGATACATCACAGCTCAAGGCGAAGTGGGAAACCAGAAAGTAAAGTATGATAAGGTCAACTACGTTCAAAAACTACAGAATAACTTGCTTTCAGTCTCCAAGATATGTGACAAAGGATTTAAAGTGGTCTTTGACAACAAGAAGTGCTATGTATTGAAGAAGGATTACATTATCCCGGAGGACCAGATCTTAATGTCAGCTTCAAGATATAATGACTTATATGTCTTGGATCTATCAAAAGCCTCCACAACCGATCATCAAGTTCAATGCTTTTTGTCAAAGGCAACAGAGAAAGACTCAATCTCCTGGCATAGGAGAATAGGACACATCAAACCATGAAAGATGAATCATCTGATCCAGAATGATTTAGTAAATGGAGTTAATGTCAAGAATTTTCAACTTTTGGATTTTTGTGTAGCATGTAAGAAAGGCAAAAAGACCAAGAAGTCTCATAAGGCAAAGAAAGTAAATTCAATTGAACTATCTCTCGAACTTCTACATATGGATATGTTTGGTCCTATCAGTACCAAAATCATTTGGTGATCTGTACTGTTATGTAGTCACTGATGATTACTCAATATTCTCTTGGGTGATGTTTTTGAAATTCAAATCAAAGACATTTGAATCGTTCAAACAGTTGGTGACTACATTGGAATCTCTCTACAAGTTGAAAGTGCGACAGATTCCCTCAGACAATGGGACGGAGTTCAAGAACCAGTGGATGGAGGCATTCTGCAAAGTGAAAGGAATTATACACCAGTTCACATCTGCCTACACTCCACAAATGAACAGAGTTGCTGAACGAAAGAACAGGAGCTTGATAGAGACAACACGAACGATGTTAGCAGACTCAAAACTGCCTATCCAATTTTGGAACGAGGCAGTTGCCAATGCATGTTATACCCTCAATCGAGTCTTGGTGGTCAAACGTCATGGTAAAACGTGTAATGAGTTGCTCCAACGACATCAACCTAATTTGGAGTATCTCGAACCATTTGGCGCACCATGTACGCTGATGAAGAAAACTCAGTCAGGAAAGTTTAGTGAGAAGGCTGAAGAAGGGATTTTTCTAGGATACAATATATTAAATAAGAGAGTTTATAACAACTCAACGGGTCAAGTAGAAGTGTGGTGCAACGTTGACGTTCAGAGATACACCACCCCCCCTACTGGAAAAGGTCCTTCATTTTTCTTCGATTATGATGAATTCTTTAAGTCCTTCAATATCCCTATCTCCCCTCCTGATGTTGAGTTATCGACCAGAATGATGGTTGATGTCTTAAATACTACGTCCCCAGACTTGACAACATCAGTTCCACTAGGTGAATCTTCTAGTTCTTTAGGGGGAGCACTTGATGTAAGTGATTCCTCCTCTGACCAGGAGGAGTAGGTTCCTGCTACTGCAAGTACACAAGCATAAGATGCTGATGTCTCAGACACTTTGGAACCTCAAACTCCAACAGCTGCAGATACTGACCCAGGAATTCAAAATCTGGATCAGGAAGTAGTTGTTCCCACCACTCCCGGGTCACAGATACACGTTTATCATCCTCCGGACAACGTCATAGGGGATATACAATTGGATGTTCAGATAAGAAATCAGCTATACTCAACTGATTGTGCCTTTGTCATGGAAAAAAGGCTATCTTCATGACAGTGCGTATCGATGTTTTATGTCTCGATTTGAGCCAAAATATGTTAGTGAAGCCTTAAACGATGAGGCCTGAGTTAGTGCCATGCAGGAAGAACTCCTACAGTTCAAGAAGCTAGGAGTATGGACACTGGTGGATAGACCAAAAAGTGCTAAAGTAATAGGCACTAAATGGGTCTTGAAGTGCAAGAAAGATGACCAAGGGGTCATAATCAGAAACAAGGCTCGACTTGTCGTTCAAGGTTTTAGACAAGTCGAAGGAATTGATTACAATAAAGTTTTTGCACCTGTCGCTAGAATGGAAGCAATCTGTTACATGAAGATCAAAGTTTATCAACTAGATGTCAAGAGTGCGTTCCTTTATGGTGAAATCCGTGAGACAGTGTATGTCAGTCAACCCAAAGGATTTGAGAATCCTTATCATTGGGACAGAGTTTACAAGCTGGATAAGGTTCTCTACGGGCTACATCAAGCCCCAAGAGCATGGTATGAGAAACTCTCAACTCATCTGGTGAAACATGGTTTTCACAGAGGAGTTATTGACTATACACTGTTCATCAAGGAAAAGGATGGTGACTTACTGCTTGTACAGATTTATGTTGATGACATAATCTTCGGTTCTAGAAACGAAGAGTTATGTAAAGAATTGAATTTGTCATGAAAGCAGAATTTGAGATGAGTGCAATGGGGGAGATGAAGTTCTTCCTAGGATTACAGGTGGATCAGACACCAAAAGGAATCTTCCTACATCAGACTAAATATGTAGGGGACATCCTCAGTCGGTTTGACATGGAGAACGCTTTAGCTGCTGGAACTCCACTTGCCACGAACCACGATGTGGCACCCGACGAAAATGGTGATCGGGTTGATGCTACAATGTATAGAGGAATGATCGGATCTCTTATGTATCTCATAGCATCTCGACCTGATATCATGTACGCGATGTGTCTCTGCTCCAGATATCATGCAAAACCGAAAGTCAACCATCTCATAGGTGTTAAATGGATTTTCCGTTATCTGAAGGGTACTCCAAGACTCGGGTTGTGGTATCCTCATGACGATGATTGTGAGCTTACAACGTATAGTGACTCGGATTATGGTGGCTGCAAAATGAATTGTAAGTCAACATCAGCAGGATGTTAGTTCTTTGGTAGACGGTTAGCCACCTGGCAGTGTAAGAAGCAGACCTTCGTTGCTCTGTCAACATGTGAAGCTGAATACGTTGCTCCTGCAAGTTGCTGTTCACAAATCATCTGGATTCAACAGCAAATGCGCGACTACGGTTTTCAATTTTCAAACACTCTTATCTATGTTGATAATTCTGCTGCTATAGCCGTAACAAAAAATCAAGTCCAACATCCTAAAACTAAACATATCGGTATTAAGTATCACTTTATACGTGATTGTTTTGAAAAGCAACTAATCAATATGGTTAAAATAAATACAGATTTTTAACGCGCAGACCTCTACACAAAAGCATTGATAAACCGAGATTTTTATATTTATTAGAGGTAAATGGCGTGAAAAAGAAAAGTGATGTGATTTCAGAGGAAGAAAATTCGTAGTCCGACATTTTTTAATTTTATTTTATTTTATTTTGTTTTATTTTCCTGTTTATTAAAATCCAAAAACACAAAAAATATTTTCAGTTTTAGAATTTTTAGGGGGAGAATAGGTTAGATTAGTAAAAAAACCGAGGGAGAAGGTCAGCTTAGCTAAAAGAAAAGTAATCAAATCTATGATATTGATTCAACGTTTATGGAAAATGATAGTACACAGGGTCAGATTGTTTGAGACTTCAAAAGAGTTTTACCGATTAAGATGCGAAATTCTAAGTATAAGTCTGAAAAGTTTAAGCAAAATAAAAGGAAAAATGATAGTGAAACTAGTATGCTATCAAGGTAACATAGAGAAAGTAGACCTAGAGGCTACTAGTTCATTACATGATTTGTCGGTAGATTCAACACAATAAATGAGTAGACCTAATTGGTGATTTAAAATGCACACTAAGTTGTTCAACTTGCTATGGGTTCCCATCTTATCCCTGGTTAACACAATCAACACATTTCCAATAAGGAGTGACGAGGAAATAAACGCAACTAATGTGTGCGGATGACCACAAAAAGAGCAAAGCACAAGAAAAAAAATTGATAAGCGCTATCAAGCTAATAACAAATGTTGTTGGTGCGTTTTGTGCAAAAGATAAAAATATATGCTCTAACAAGAAGATAGTTTGTGTGCCTCTCTGTTGTGCGGTGGCACTGACCTGAGGATAAGCATAACCTAAATATTCTAGAATTCATTGTTGTTTGCGCCTCTCTGCTATGCGGTGGTACTGACCTGAGGCTTGGCGTCTCTTTGAAAGCTCTTAGAATAGTTTCTTCTTGTCAAAATACCCGTAGACCGCTCAAAAATCTCCTAAGGAACATTGATTACCATATAAGCATGTGATCCACAAATGCTTGTTGAAATAATTAAACCGTAAATCATCACCAATGTGTGTCAAAAATCTGTGTATGGATTTAAGAGGACAAACATACTGACAATCATCGTGAGCTGCAGTTCTTGAAAGTCAAAATCATTGTGTGCACCTTGTAGCTCTAGTATGATTTCCTAAAATTGCTATTGACTCTCGGTCAAAACAATATTCTAGCATCAAAATAGTTTATTAAAATGTCTCAAATGATTCTGATATACCTGTATGATTCCATGATGAATTGTACCAGAAATGATAAACTAGAATTGAAGCTCTACTGTCCTGGAAGTAAAATCGATTAGAAGTACTTTAATAGGTTTAAAATCCATCTCAAATCAAAAATACAAAAATCTATCTTCTGTTTTGTTTTTAAATTTCTAGTTGTTCTCATTTATTTATTTTTAGTCATTTGGTAGGTAAACGTCGGACTATCCATCTACATTCAATCTGTAAATCACTCACTAAAATGGGTCACGTCTGAGGTGACCAATCGGGCTTTATGTTAAAAGGATCACGTCTGAGGTGATCAAACAGTTTTTCAAATTAAAAAGGTCATGTCTGAGATGATCATCGCTCATAACGTTTTATCTATAGTTAAAAGGCTAAGTGTTTAAAAGGTCATAAGGTCAAACTCATAAGTATGAGCCATTCGCACGACTGGACCATAAGTATGGACCAGTGCCACGATTGGATCATCCGTATGAGCCTAATAGCATGACTGAACCACACGTATGGACCAGACGTACGATTGGACCATAAGAATGGGTCAATCCATGCGATTGGATCACTAGAATGAACCAATCGCACAAATAGAGGTGACCAACTGAACCAGTGGCATGACTAAAACCTAGTCGCATGACTGAATGTGACCGACTGAGCCAGTCGCACGACTCAGCCCCAGTCGCACGAATGAAGCATGCGAATAGGTCCAGTCGTACAACTCAAAGTAAACCTAGTATAAATATAGCAGAGTCGGTCACACTTTGTCACCAACCCTAAATCGCTCTCTATGTGACTACACCCAAACTCCGCCAAAATTTCATTTGAGCATTCTATACATGTTCTTGTTGATTCTAATGATTATTACTTACATCTACAGGTAATGTGCGAAGATCTCGCCCTAAACATTCCATTAAATTAAGCCCTAATTAACGAATATTGCGGTTAGCGAGGATGATATTAGGAGAGTGTTGGAGTTTGGAGATGACGGAGACTGCCCGACCAGACTGCATCCCCTGACTATGCGGGGATGTTTTCTGAGGATCAAGTACTCTGGGGACATAAACTTTGGTTTGCTCAACAAGAGCAATATGTGTCCCCAGTTCAAGTACTGGCACATGTGATCCTCAAGTGCATTGCCTCAAGGAAAGGGGGTTTTGATGAGCTTTCAGATCAAATCCAGAATGCATACATTGCTCTGGTACTGAACCATCTGTTCAGTTTCTCACGGATGATTTTCACTTACTTGGTGGAGAATATAGAGGCCAAAGGCAAGGAAGGCTTCTACATATACCCCCAATTCCTTCAGATGATTATAGACCAGTAGCTTCCTTTGCTGCCTAAGGAGAGTGATGATGCGGTGACCCTAGAGGTTATGGATGATACTACACTGGGTAGGATGAAGGTGTACAGGGGGAAGCAGGTGAAACCCCCCGTCAAATGATTGTTTGGGCATCTGGCTCGAGAGGATTATGTGGCGCCCGCTAGGAGGAAGTGGTGTCACGATGACAATGACTCAGATTCTGAGCCTATTGTTCTACCAGCTGACGACACCGATAATGATGATAGTGGTGATGGTGGAGTTACACGTCCCAACCAATCTAGGGCCACTGCCACTGATATACCATCTCCACCATCCACCTAGGGAGGAACTGAGATTGCTGGATTCCACCAAGACTTCCGTCCTGATGAGGAGGAAGAGTCAGATGAAGAGCCTCTAGTGAGGACAGTGGGCAGCAAGGTTGTTGCCACTGAGAGGGGGATTGTGGCGGTTGGTGGATGCCAGGGCGAGTCCAGGGATGCTGCTGCCAATGTCACTGGTCCTTCATACATCCCGGACCAGCCCATGAGCCAAGGGGGAGTATCCTCTTCCAAGGGATCATGGAAGAAGAGGATGGCTCAGCCCCACGACATGAAGGGGAAGAGGAGGAGGATTACATTGATCACCACCACTACCTCTACCACAGCCACTACTACCACTACCATACCTCCTACCACCACCACCACAGCCATTCCACCACATCCCACTCACACTCCACCTCCCATATTCACCACATCCACCACTACCACCACCAGCCACCAAGCAGGTACCTCAACCCACCCTACCTTCACCACTGAACCCACTCTACCCTGCATCGGGGTAGAGAAACAGCTAGCGAACCTAAACCGGATGGTACTAAAGCTGCTAGCTACTGATGAGCAAAGAACTACACAGCTAAACCAGCTGATGGAGCTCAATGCTGCTCAAGCTTAGCAGATTACACAGCTTCAGGAGCAGAATGCTCATTCGGTCAAAAGGATTGAGGATTTGGAGGCAAAGAACAAGAAGATCATGCTAAGGCTGAAAGGATCAAAGGATGAGCCTCTGAAGATCAGGGAAGGCGAAGGTGATGATGATGGTGATGATGGTGATGATGATGATGACGACAATGATGATGAGTCTGGTGAAGAAGATGAAAGTGGTGATGAAGAGTCAAGGGGTAAGAAGAGAGGTGATGATAATGATAAAGAAGGTGATGGTGCTGAATCAGCCTCTACTTAAGGTCAAGAAAGGCAGACCAAGAGAGCACAAGATCAGGGAGCATCATCCTTGGCCCCTACAGTTGAAGAGTTGATAGATAAAGACAAAAGTAATGACTAGATGTTTATGTATTTGAAAACTTTAGTACTTGAATCTTGTATTACAGTTATGTAATTAATGTTTATATATATTTATCTAATGTTTAGATGTCTTGATTAATTACTAATTGTTGATGTGTTAAATGTTTGAATCAAGCAGATCAAACATCTCAGTATGATGAATATGATATTGCTCCCCTTCAGCAAATCAAGTCTCAATTCACAATGATTCTTGATTTGCAAGGGATTGTCAGACGGTCGGTGAGCTACACTCCCGAAGAAGGAGAAATCATACACGACCTGGCCGATGAGCAACTTGCAGAGATGTTCAGGCTAAATCTAGATGAGCTGGTCAAAGATGCTCCTATAGTTGATGTGACAAGTGACGATGAGCTTAACGATGTCGAAGAAATAGAGATTGAGGATGTCACGACTGAGCACTATCCAGAGTACACTGACCGAGAGGGAAATGTGATCCCCGACTTGGGTGACACTCTCTGCAGTGCTACATTTGAAAAACTGGATGAGATGGAGAAAGAAACGGATAAGAATGAAAGCCAAGCCCAAGCCTCGGATGTAGATGTTAATATCAAGAAGGCTGAATGGGCAGCTTGTTTTGTTGAAATACTAGCCCAACGCATAGCTCCAAATCAAAATGCCTACACCAAGCTCTACAAAGTCAAGAAACATCAAAAGGTGTCAGGCAAGATTATAGTGTGGGCGTATTTTGAGGATCTAAATATTTATGTTGTAAAGAGGGAGAAGGGAATAGAGTACTTTAGATATCCACATAATCTGAAGACTCTCCCAGGTTTTGAGCTCAACCAACTGGCACGCTTAAATCTACTATATGTTAATCCTAGAAAGATGTCACGTTGGTTTGAGGCTGCCCTAAAGAAGGAATACCACACCAAATGAGTAAACTTCCGACCTCAACAGCCAAAGAGGTACATCCGTAGGTCTGAAGTGGTACCCATATCTGGAAAGCCTAAAGTAGTGTTAAAGTGGAGTCCCCCACACACAATGTCCAAGATTCCCTTACGGGAAATGCCTCAGGACTTCACTCCACATTTCAAATGGTGGTACTATGATTGGAGGACGGGTGAAGTGGTCATAGTTCTAAATAGAGATGAAAAATGGAAACTATCAGGGTATTTGACCTAATGTGGCTTACTAACTTGTCTGCTGACAAAGTCTACACTTTATACAAGTGACCACTATTCTATGACGCGCAAGATATTGTACAAGCTCTCCAATTCCAGAATGTCATAAGACTCTTCTTTGCATTTAAAATACACGCAGGAGTCACAAGAGAGGAGAAGTACAAGAAATTTGAAGAGCTTATGAAGAATGTCAGACAATAAAGTAAACTAGGTCCAAAGGGGAGTTTGTTGATACATATATGTACCTAGTTTATGTGCTTAATGTAAAAGTTTGTCATGTCTTACACATATGTAATGAATGAAATATAATATGTGGTTGATGCTCATAGTTTTTAATATTTCATAGTATTATTATGTGTTAAAGTATAATGAACTTACTATATAGGTTTGAGGTTGTTGTGCATAGTTCTTAGTCAATAATGATTGAGAAATGTGTTCTAACTTAGTCGTATGAGTCTTCATGCGAATGGACCATGCTAATGGATCATACGCATGAATATCTCATGCTAATGGACCAGTCGCACGACTGAACCAGGAGACTGGATCAGTCGCACGATTGAGACATAAGATTGACTCAGTCGCACGACTGAACCTTCAGTCGTGCTTATGGATCAATCGCATGATTCAGTCGCATGACTGAAACATGCTAATGGTTCATTCGTACGATTGGAAACCCATAACCTATAAACACCACCTAATTCGTGAAAAAAAAACACTTAAAGAATTTTGACAAATACGCATAACCTATCCGTCCAGAACATCCAGAAACCCTATTCCAAGTTCATAGTTCGCATTTGATCATCTTCTACTCGTTCTTAACATTTCTTTAATCGTTAGATTGATCGGGATTGCCTTCTCACTTATTGGATCGCCAATCAAATAGGATTCCGCACTATTTGATCCGATTTCAAGCATAATCAATTAGTACTCTGTACATACACGGTCCTAACACTTCGGAAGCCAAATATGAAGTCTTTCGAAGCTTCAAAGACAAAGACTTCCGAAGCCAAGTTTATGAAGACAGATTTCTTCCGACGACTTTTATGTGCATGCTATTATGTGATGTACTTTTCTATAAAGTTGGACCACCTTTCCGCTGCAACTTTATTTGACTCACTAACTTTCACAAGTTGGTGAAAAGGTCCATGCTTTTGAAAAACTATACATTAAGGTCTTGAGTCTGAGCTTTCTACTTCATATACTTTATCCTTTTTGTAATATATTAGGATGTGAGCTATGGCATGTCATAAGTCAAAAAGGCAATCTGCCTTTTGACTCTACATTTGATTTTGTTGTCTAGTCTTATGTATCCGGCTGGCTTTCAAAGTATTGCCTGCTGTAGGAGGTTCAAAACTCATTGATAGGTTGTTAGCTCAACTGTGTGTGGCTTAGCTAACCCATAAGGATGCACACAGGGGTCTAATCCTTGAGATTGATCATGTATGAAAGGAGGTTCATGACTCATTGAGGGGCGGTTAGCTCAACTTTGGGAGGTCGTATGGCCCTTGAGGATTCTCACATGAGTCTGGTCCTTATAATTGACTGCGAACTGAAATGAAATGTTTGTCGTAAAGCCTCGAGATTGTGATCAATCTCATAACGTATGTTGAGGGCTGATCATATGGCACTAATTCGTTAAAGTGAAAGATAATGAATGAATGAAAGAAACGACAATGAAAGATAAAGAAATAAATCTATTGTGATGTATGTATTGATGTATGCTTGCGTATGAAAATGGCAATAGCCTTATTGAAAGTAGAGTATTTTATTGTCAAACTAGATTTCACTCAGCGTCGCTGACTTTGTTTGCATAATATTTAGCAGGTAATTGATGATGCTAAGAAGGTGCATGCATCAACATGGAAACTACTTGGATAGTTCAAGTCTGGCATCCATATTTTTTAGATAACGTTTATATGATACAACTTTTGATGTTCAAAGGAAATAACATGATGTTTTTATACAACTATAATGTTAATAAAAATTATGTTTTCTGCTACAAATGTTATTTTTATTATTGTTTCATGCTATGAATGTCCAATTATGAGGCTTTTCGGAAACGAGGCCTTACATATATGCTAACAATTCATAAGTTTGCTCTATGTTAACAAATTCAAAGGTCTGTTTTGTGCTTATGATTCAAATGTTTGTTTTGTGCTAAAAATTTACTAGCCTACTTTGTGCTAGCAATCAAAAGTCTCATTTATATTGGCAACTCACTATTCTGCTTTATATTAGCAATCATAGTAGCTAGCTTAATGTTATTAGTTCATAGCCTCGCTTAATTGTATGATCATTGTATGTTACCCATGAATCTTCTAATGTTATGAATAATCTATGATATGTTATGTCAATAAATAAAGTTTTCCACTGTGATCATTCTTCAAAGTTTCTATAGAATTATGACTTATTGTTCTAGAATATAAAAAAACTAGAATTCGGTCAACAATGTTGACTTTTAGTAAGCATGTCTAGTAATCCAAGTTTCGTTGAGTTGATGATGATTTGACATGAAGATGCATCCGGATCAAATATTGGGATCTCGATTAATGATTTTCTATGATTATGAATGTTATACAGTGAATACTATGTGATGAAATAGTTTAGTAGGGCATGACTTGGGTGTTAAATGAATTAAATGTTTTTGTTGCTTAATTATATGAAATTTTCAGTTTAAAATTTATGATTATGTTCATAAAACAACCAGTGAGGTTGCTTGAAAATGAGACCTTACATATATAATTTGCAACCAATTTTACCATCATCTCGGGTTTGAATTTCAACTAATCCTTTTACTTCTAGTCCTGTTTATTTAATTGATTGCAAGTTAGTTAAAACTTATGCCTACCCTTAAGTGTTCATTTGTGTTTCCATTCTTGTTTTTTTGACGTTTATTATTTACTAATAATACTTTATTTATTGTATTTTATCTCTCTAATGATACTTTCTTTATTATGCATACTTCATCTTATTTTCACCATGGTTGGTTTTAATTTTTTATTTAAAAGCAAAATGTTTGTTTTGTCTTAGACACACATCAGTGAAAAAGTTGATAGTTTTTAATTATATAATCAACTTCCTATTTATGTGTATATAGGGATGTGTTTCTTTAATAACCAAGAATATGTTGAAAACAACTTAAAGAATAAGATGCACTGATACCATTTAGATAAAGTGTGATATTAAAGGTGATTATATAACACATATAGACTCTCTCATTAAATCATTAACGCATAAAAATTGAATGAGAAGATATATGAAACAACCTAATGGCATTGTAATATAAGGACAAAAGAAGAAGGTTTTTTTTACTTATTAAATAATTATGTAGACTAAAACAATCTTTAATAAATGGAATAAATAATTTGATCAAGTAATAATTTCTAATAGTTTTAAGATTAATTATTCGATAAATGTGTATATCGCTAATTTGATAATGGAAAGAAGTAATATGTGAATGATATGCTTATATTTGGAGCTGATCTCGAAAAAGTGCAATTCAAAAAGAAACTTTTATTAGAAAAAACTTTGATATGAATACTTGGGAAATCTTTAGAAATGAAAATAAACTTACTTGTTACACTATATAACAAAAGTTGTAGAACAAATAGCACAAATTTTAGGGTTTACCAGTAAGCACTTCATTCAAAGTATTTCTCAAATTAAGTAAGAATATTAGTAGAATGGTAGTTTGAAATAAGTATGCTAAAGTCATTGATAGTTTAATGTCTACTATGACATGTAGCAGATTTGGAATTGAATATGTCATGGGAAGGTTAAGTATATATGCTAGTAATATTGGGGTACAACATCAGGAAGCTGTAAAACAAATATTTAGATACTAGAATAAAACCATGGAGTATGGTTTAGAATTATGTAATGCGTCTATAAGTGATGCTTAAACTGAGTGAAGGAGTTGTGTCATGAGGATCAAAAAATAAAGTTGTATATCAACAAGGGCTGAGTTTGTAGCATTAGCTTATTGTTGTAAAAAGCAAAATGGCAAATAAATTTTCTGATCAACGTATCATTGTGGGCAACACCAACACCACTTATCTCTATACATTATGATAGTAAAGTAACACTATCAAGGAGCATATAACAATGGCTATAATGAGAAGTCAAAACCTATTGTAATTAAACACATACAAGTCAATCAATTAATAAACGATGGGGCGATCACCATGAGCTTCTTACTATCAAGTAAGTACTTGGCAGATCGATCCTAGAAAACTATTTGAGAGTACATAGATGGGACGAGACTTAAACCCTGCTATTAGTCACCCATGATAGAACCTTGACTTTACGTTGATCAAGCAAAAGCACATCATTCGAACATGGCTGAAATTTACTGATAACCATAAATCCATCCAAGGGTAGTTAGCAAAACATGGAATCATAATGAATGAAAGAAAGGTTGAGTATGAATATAGTCTTTTCATGCTTCATGCTTCACGCTTCACGCTTCACGCTTCACGCTTCACGCTTCACGCTTCACGCTTCACGCTTCACGCTTCACGCTTCACGCTTCACGCTTCACGCTTCACGCTTCACGCTTCACGCTTCACGCTTCACGCTTCATGCT
>BJCM01006149.1:0-18763 GCA_018326385.1 Flaveria bidentis | reverse complement strand
GAAGATCTCAGAAGACATAGGTCCACATCTTCTCCATGCAGACCTCCTGCAGACGTTTTTTAATGAAACGTCTTCCAAAAAACAAACACTATGCGCACTCAAAACCTCTTTCCGCGTTTGCGTGCGCGCAGATTAAAATATGGGGAAGATGTTTTAGTAAAAAACAAACACCACCTAAGTTACTACTGACACTGATTCCAATTATTAGCAACAGTCGTGTTAGAGTTGAAGGAGTTTATGTTGATGATTTTTCTACCGACAAAAGTTACTGTTTATGTAGTCAAATAACCATCAACGTTTAACCACTAGCCGAAATTTGACACTCTTTCGTGTACAGTTTTCCCTTTTGTTTTTCCAATATTTTTACATTGTCATCGCTCGATGTACGTTTAAATACATAAAACAGAGTTTAACTCACTAAGGACACATACATCACATCAAACAACACAATACTAGTTTACTTTAAATATTGAAAAAACTTTATCGTTCAAAAGGAGCAAATACAATCCTTACAATCATAAAATATTTGTATTATTTTAAGGATAATCTTGTCGCATTGGAAAGAAGAGACAAGCTCACGTGTGTCACTATTGCTCCTATCCATCTCGTTTTTTGTACGACGTTCTATTTTCTCAAAATAAACAATAAAAACATTTATATCTAACTTTTCCTTTTAACGGACAACGAATAATTTTAAGCCGGTCACCCGGGTAAACCCAATGACGAAAGACCATCCACGTCCGCGAACACAGACAGCGCTGGTGACCTGGCTCGCTCACCATTCCAAGGGAAACCCATCACCTAACGGCTCACTATGGTAAAATCCTTAACCCACTAAAAGTATATTCCACTTGGTGAGACTCCCAACTCATGACCTTCACATTCGAAAGTCATATGATGCCTCCTCCTAAACCAGATAATCTAAAACTCATTGGCCATTGATATCAACTAAAAATCAACCTAATTAAAAGGATAAAAAATGATAAAGTTTTAGCAAATATAAAGTATATTAACTTTTGAATAAAACTAATGAAATGTTTACGATAAGTATATTTTTTTCAATTTATTTAAACAGTGCAAGTTGATGGGCTACAAAATATAAATAGCCGTCTTAAAATAAACAGTAGAAACTTTTAATTTATCAACTCGAAGTCATACTAAAAAAGACTAATTATATATTAAATTTAGATGCACATATATTAATTTTTAAACTAAATTTTAAGATAAAAATTAGAGTTAATTCGATTTACCTTTGAAGATATAATAGAATAACTTTTTTTCTTAAATAGTTTTAAAACATCAATTTTAATTCAAAAAGTTTTACTATTGTTTTAGTTTTAGTCAAAAGTTTTATTATTTGAAGCAGATTAGACTTCAATCGAAATAACAATGAAATTTATAGGATAAAGTTGAAACAATATATGAACTTTTAAAGGTAAATTATGTTTTTAGTTTTTAAAAAGAAATATTTTTTTTAGTAAATTTTAAAGAGCAAAATCGAATTTAACTCTCTAAAATATACATATAAATATTAAATTGAAGACAATGAATATGATCAAATCTATTGGAATGTTGGAATGTATCACCAAATGTTATATTTTTCTTACATTGTGTTGTGATATTATTATTACTATTAGTATAATTATTGTTATCACTATTTTCCTTTTCTTTAATTATTTTCTCTTAAATTTGACCGCTAATCACACCAAGAAAATAACAGTTCAACTACTTTTTACGGATTACTCAAATGACAAATTTAATATCTTAATCATATCTTAACAGTTCAACTTAATACACACTAATGCCAGGATCAATCTACTTTTCTTTTTAACCAATAAAACTAACACTTAAACTACACGCTTTACACACCACCCGAGATTAAATAATCCCAAGTCTTCCTTTCTAGCTTATTCCTCCAACACTTGTGCTACTATGTATTTAATCGAGAAAAAGAACACCCTTCAATTCGCTTTCACATAACTGCTTTATTATTATGGCAAATTATATTTAATAATACAAACTATTATTAATGATTCTTAGCCTAACTGGTTAAGATGAGAAACATATGATATGTAAATAAAGGGAAGGTCATAAGTTAAAATCTCACTCTAAGCAAAATGCTCAGAGTTGAGTCAGGGAGTTTTCTCAGCAATGAGTTTCCTCCTATGGGGGTTGGGGGTGTGGTCCCGGCTGGGAAACGAATAGTTGGGCCCGATTAAGATAACACCTATCTTCCGAAACAGTTTCGTACATTTGTCGTTAAAAAAATACAAACTATTACTCATTGCCAATAATAATCATACTGCTAATTTGACCGCTAATAATTTTAACTTTTATTTTTATTACCAATAACGGTTCCAATAATATAATTATCATAAATTCACACTCAATTTGTACTTATTTTAGTCTTGATTTAACTTTTATGTTTTTCTTCGTTTTGTTCATAATCATTATATTTTTTATGAATATAATAATTATATTTTGTTCATAATCATACTGTTATTTGTACTTATTTTTTTCATAATCATTATATTTGCTCAATTTGTACCACTAACCATTCCAATAATATAATCATTATATTTTGTTCATAAGAATTATGAACGAAATCAAATCAAAATCAAAATCATATACTTTTAACAATTATATCATTGGGATTGTTGATCACAAAAATAAAAGTTGAGATTGTTACCGATAAAATCAATAGTATTGATTACTATCGAACAAAAAGTAATAGTTTGAATTATTAAAATACAATTTTATCTTACTCCTATTTTTTAATTATATCAAATCATATACTCTACAAAATAAGCTAACTCTACCATCTTATAATAATTATTATTACCATATGATAATTAGAAAGTCACATAACCGCTTTACGTCTTTACTCTTTACACGCTCCCAACACGTTCAACACCACGTAGTAACTTCACTCTATAAACCACTTACCTCCAAAACAAACAAACACACACACACCAATTAGCAACCACTTTTACCGACGACCAACGTCCGTCGACAAACAACGGCAAAATGTCTCACACTCATCTCATCCTCCTCACGATCTTCATATCCTTCACCGTCACCGTAACCGTCACCGTCACTTGTCGCACCATCACCGACACCAATACATCCACCAATGTCGTTACCGACGGCATTAGCGACGACAACAAAGGCATCCTCAGCCTCAATCCGTCGTCGCTATCAACGAACAACGAATCGGAGTGGTGCGAGCAGACGTACGGGGTGATGCCGTGCACCACCACCGTTGTTGGTAATTTGTTTGTCGTTGTGGCGTATGGTTACCTCATGTTTCTCGGTGCGACTTACTTGTCCGCTGGTAGTGAGCTGATGATGGAGGTTTTAGGCCCGGGGATCGTCGGAGGTCTGTTTCTTCCGATTCTCGGAGCTCTTCCGGATGCTATGCTTATTCTCGGTACACAAACGAAAACCTTTACTTGTAGAATCTTTTACTCTTTTATAAATTACGTTTTAATAATCCAAACTGTTTTATACTACTACTAGAAAACTAAAAAACTAGAAAACTGGAAAACCGGCCATTTGCGACGGCCTTTTATCGTCGCAAAATGTTCGTAAAAGGCTGTTGCAACCAGTTGAGTTCGGATCTAACCGGCCAGTCCGATCGGAAATTGGACAGGTTACCAATCCGGTTTGCATCCACTCATTTTGGAGTGGTTCGACCAGCCGGTTCGTCCCAAATAGGTGATCGGACCGGTTCGAAACGGATTTTGATTTTTTCTTTGTGGATTTTAATGGCTAAAACGGGTGTGAATCACAAATTAGTCTTGGGTATATAAATATAGTTAAGTTTTACATATAACTATAAATTTAATATTAAAATTACTTATATTTAATTACATATATAACTATATATAATTATGATGTTGTCCGGTTCTTATATGACCATCAAACTAGTAAGACGTTCGTTTTAACGTCCGATCCAGTTCTGAAAACATTAGTTGCAACTTGGAACTAACAATGCGGCCGCAAAAACCTTGTGGTAATTCCATTTGCGACAGTATTGCAACCGGATTTTACGACCATATATAATGTCACAAAATTTCCGAATGAAAAAGACACTCTTAAAAACGTTCTCCTGGCATTATTATTAATTATTTATTTTTAATTTTATTTGGTTTTGTTTACGATGATGATATTAAATGAAATGAAAAAGAATGAAAGTGAAATAGAGATGAAATGTAGAATTAATAATTATGTAGGGATTTAAATTTTAATAATGATGGTAGTTTAGGTTATTAAAATTCAATCGGTTAATTTATATTATTGTTATGATTTAACTTAACTACATGATGTTATTACTTAATTTAACTATTTAACCTCTATTTGAGATCGAATTGGACTTAAAGGTGCTTAAGAAATTTGATACCTTACCTCGGTCATGATATTTCACTTGTCCCAACGCCTAACTACACAATAAATAGTGGATACCTTGCTTTTGAACAAGTGTCATTTGATAGATGCATTTTGTATGACATGGACATCTTTATCTTTATGTTTATGTTTTATTTTTATCCATTTTCTTATTTAATTTTACTTTTTCGCGGACCCACTGGTTCGTTGGATTGGAAACCGGACTCTTTTTATACCGTTACTAGAAACCGGACTCTTTTTATACTGTTACTAGTTGGGACTGGTCGGGTTTTGACAAACGAAGGTTGGGCGAGTGACCTAGTTCAGTGGTTGGAAGAGCAAACTGAATTGATTTTTAGTAAAAAAAATATTTCTAAAATTATGTTTTCTGGTTATTATAATATAATATTTGAACTTGGACCCCTCGTGTACAAATTATAGTGATATCAACAACAACTAAATTAAATTAATTTATTTACCTAACCAAACTCATGACTTCTTTTACCTTTTCCTTTTCTTTTAACCCTTTGTTTGGAAACCATTAAGAAAGTTTTTAATTTTTTAAAAGACTTCTTATACAACAATTTAATATGTTTTGTGTGATCAATATTATGTTATAGTATCTGGGTTATCTGGAAGCCCAAAAACAGCTCAAGATCAAGTCTCTGTTGGCATGGGATTATTAGCTGGTTCAACAGTCATGCTTTTAACTATAATATGGGGAGCATGTATCATCATAGGCAAATGTGATCTACATGAATCAATTGCTCTAGATAACCATGACACTAAAGGATTCGACTTAGTAGGTATGTCCTTCCGCCCTTCTAGCATACATAATGTTCATATTGGTTTTGGACAAGAGAGATGTTGGGCTGTAAAGAATGTCTGACCTTAAACACAAGCATACTATGAATGTGTTTTGAGCGTATTGACTGTAGATAAAAAGATAACACTACAGTTAATAATGTTTGGATGGGAGAGATTTTAAGATGAAAGACCTTTTGAAAAGTTCCAGTTGGATAACTAAAAACAAAGTTGTGAGCTCCCCGTGAGTAAAACAAACAACATTGATTGGTATTGGACATGCTAGTCCCGAGAGCCTTCGAATAATTTTGGGCCCTAAGGCGAGTAGAAAAAATGGACCCTTATAATATAATGCCAATAACCCGTACGTAAAAGATCTATAATACGACAATTGTTTTACTAATAAACAAAAGTATTGTAGCAAAATAAGCGAATCGTAAGACTCTCCTAGCGTTTTTTTAATTGAGTTTAGATAGAATAGACTAAACTAATTAAAATGTTAACGAGCATTAAGTTTCAATAGGTCAAGATAATTAAATTGATATTGGATTTGTTAATAGCCTATAATTGTTTTTAAAAATTATATATACATACATAATATATATATTTTTTATAATTCCGGTCCCTTGAAAAGATTGGGCCCTGGGCAGTCATCCACCTCGCCCACCCTCAGGGCCACCCATGGTATTGGAGACTAAATGTTATCATAAAGTTGATTAACTACAATGTACCAACAGAATCATTTGGTTACTTATTTTCACCAAATGTACCAACAGAATCATTTGGTTCTTTTCGTCAATGATTTTAGGTTTGTGATATACTCTAACTATTGTCAAAATATTATGAAAATGACCATGATCTGAATATGCTAAGCCAATATGTCTTACAAGTTGTATAAGGTTGTAACCTTTTGATATATAATTTGTTCTGCTGTAGGCTCCGGTGCGAGTACTGATATTTGGACAAGCTATTCCGCAATGATAATGGCTATATCTGTGCTCCCTTTTATCGTTGTTCAATTCCCACAGATCCTCCATTCGACTTCTGGAAGACACTTAGCGGTGTTAGTTGGTCTTATAACTTCCATTTCTCTTCTAATTGCATACTGCGTTTATCAGGTATATATGTAATCAATTAACAAGTAATCGATCGCTTAATGGTTAAATGACTTCGGTTGATAATCTCTTACAGGTGTATCAACCTAATATACAAAAGAGGCGTCTCGCTTTTGCGAAGCATAAACATGTAAGGTCTGGAATTCTTCGATACTTAAAAACAAATGCATTTGGAGGACTTATAAATGATCAAGGTCAACCTAATGAAGATGTTCTACACAAGTAAGTTGTGTTACTATTTATTATTATATCTTGTCTTGTGAAATATCAAATATTTAGAGTGTTAGATCAAGTAACCTTTTATCGTTATCATTTGCAGACTATTTAACTCTGTTGACGTGAATGGAGATGGGCGCCTGTCGCTAGTTGAACTAAGAGCTCTAGTTGTAGGAATGCGGTTAAGTGATATTAATTTAAATGAAGATGATGCTATTGATAAAGTAATGAATGAATTCGACACTTCTGGAGACGAAGAAGTAGATTTTGAAGAGTTTATAACTGGAATCGCGAATTGGCTTGAGGAGGCGAGGAGGACTAAAATAAGTTCGCCGCTTGCAGGTCCTGACTATATTCATGACTATTATGAGGTATGTTTATATGTAGGAATGTCTTCAATGATATTTCCATTTTCTTTAATTGACCTTACCTATCATGTTAAGCAACACTTATTATTAGGAGTTAGTAGTTTGAATTTATGACATGACATGAACCGAACGTAGAATTTGTGGGTTTGGATTTAGTCTAAATGGGTTAGGTTCAGTATTGGATTGAACCGACAAATGTGCTTAGCTAAATAGTAAAAAATTTGAGAAATGACCCATGTAACACCCCAGTACTATGACTTTACATATGCAGGAAACAAAGAGACAACACTACCTTTTGGGAGATGATGGTGGAGATGACGAAGAGAATGGTGTAGACGACCCACGTTGGACCACGATAAAAGCAGTTTTGTTATTGTTACTGGGCACGCTTATTGCTGCTCTATTTGCCGATCCTTTAGTAGATGCTGTTGATGGTTTTTCTACAGCTACAAGTATCCCGTCTTTCTTCATCTCATTCATCGTCTTGCCATTAGCAACCAACTCTAGTGAAGCAGTGTCTGCAATCATCTTTGCTTCCCGCAAAAAGCAAAGATCCGCTTCTTTAACTTTTTCTGAGGTTCGACTTTCTTTGACTTTCTTGCTTGTCGGGTAACAGGTAAAATTAGAACCAGGTCAAAATCAGTTGTTTTTAAAAATAAAAACGGTTAAGGTTGAGCTTACCTTTTATACAATATTATGTCCATTGTTTTATAAATAGTTGGCGTGTTAAAAACACCTTTATCTGATTTTCAAACGTCTCACCCATTTTATTTCAGCTAATCATTTTGTTACAATCGATTAATATGTTAAAGTAGTAGAAATTGTCACATGAGGTTTTAGTTAACGAGACACAAGATTATATCTTAGCTTGTTCTTTCCTTGTAGTTATATGGGGCAGCAACGATGAACAATCTACTTTGTTTATCAGTGTTCTTAGCACTCGTTTACGTACGAGGATTGACGTGGGATTTCACATCAGAAGTGCTTGTTATTGTGATTGTATGCATTGTGATGGGCATTTTTGGTAGTTTGCGTACGACATTCCCCCTTTGGACATCTTTCATTGCTTTTATCCTCTACCCATTCTCCCTCATTCTAGTATATGTTCTCGACTATGTTTTTGGTTGGTCATAAATTCACCACAGAAACTCATAGTTTAAAACTAGGTAGTTGTCAACTCGTATTCATCACATGTTCTATGTGTAAAGTTTGTATTCATCACATGTTCTATATGTAGTTGTGGTCATTATACATGTTTCATAAGTGTATTATATGTATATGTATTACTTAAAAATGAAACATGACCAAGCTTCATTTCTGGTGACAAATCACAAATCAAACATTGTACTATTGTAGTATTAAACCGGTTGTATTTGAGTTTACTATACGATAAAACGAATAAGTGAATCAAATATGTAGTTTTACAATAATAGCTATTAGTATGACGGGTAGAAGTAGAAATAAGAATTCAAAAAGCATCTAGGCTTATCTTAGAATAAATATGTTGTCACACCCATTTGGTACAATGGTTATAAGCATGTTTAAAATTTAGCAAAAGCATATTTCAAGACATGGCTTTTATGGATTAAGAATCGATTAAAGACGGATGCTCTTTTTGTTATTATTTTCAATTGTTGGTTTGCAATTTAATTATGTTGTATTTTAGTTTGCTTCTTGTTAGTTTTCAGTTGTGTTTCCCTTTTCAATTGAGAAAAGCTTTTGCATTTATACGAGTGAATTATTTGTAATTTAAGTACCCCAACTAATGAAATGTATTAACATTAACATATACAAATTGAGAATCGTAATCAAATATGTTAATGATTCGTTAATCATATCCTTGGTGTTAAAAACTATTTTGTAAATAAAATAATAGCGAATTAGGAAAAAAAAAAGATTACTAGTAATAAGACATGTGCGGACAAAACATTTTGAACACGTATTCATGTTGTCAGGGTGTGGACACAAATAATTTTACTGCTCATGCTTGAAGTTAGTGGTAAAATATATAAAAAGTTATTTGTAAAATTTACGACTACAAGGCTTTATATTTCAACCATCGTTTTTTTTATTTTTATTTAAAATCATTATGTTTTAAGTGATTGGTGTGGCGCACATACAATTTTACTTCAAAACTTTTAAAAAAAGCGCGTCTAACTCAAGTATTATATGGTGTGTCTAACTCGCACAACAGTGAGCCTAACGTATGCGTCTTCTAGCGAAGAATTTTAAAATTTTTGTCAGACACATTTACCCTTTTCCATATGATACACGTGTCACATACTCACGACTCCTCACACTTTTTATGATTTTAATCAATATTACTATAAATTTCCTGTTCTAATCAAAATGAGAAAAATCCATGAATCGAGTGATAAAGTATGAAATATGAAAAAAACTATTCTTGATTAAATTCATGTGTTTGTATTAAAAAGTTAATAAAATTAAAAGAATCATATGCCCTCTTTTGGATTTTGGCCTACACAATATCCCTTTCACGGCGGCCCAACCAAAGTAACTTTGTGCAAGTTTAACCAAAAAACAGAATATCAACAAAATAAAAACATTATCAAAACACCTTCATCAAATTCACCATGCAAAACAAACATATAAATACACCTTTGCCTTTCAAACTCTAAACACACACCTAACGTCAACTCTCCCTATGGCTAACAACAAGTCATACCTTACTCTAATCACCATATTCACCCTCATTGCGGTCGCCACCGCTGGCCGCTTCATAACCACCACTTCACCTTCCTTATCGGATGACGTTGATCATGGTGACCGTGGCATACTCCGGCTCAACCCCTTCTACACATCATCGTTGGAAGAGTGTGAGCAGACGTACGGGTTCTTGCCATGCACCACCACCGCATTTGGAAACTTATTCCTTATTATTGTCTATGGTTACCTCATGTACCTCGCGGCCACTTATCTGTCCGCGGGTAGTGAGTTGTTGTTGCAGATTTTAGGGCCTGGTTTAGTTGGAGGCCTATGCCTCCCGGCCCTTGGTGCACTTCCTGATGCTATGCTTATTTTAGGTAAACCGTTATACATCTCAAAGTTAGAATACTCTATAAAGGAAGAATCTGAGTCCTGAATAAACGTGCAATTTAATAAAGTCTTTGATTCGTGTGTTTTTACTTTTTATAATCAAAACAAAATATTCTGTCAAAGGTAAATTTGGGCTCCGTGTGAGGGAATATAGACTAAGCTAGATAAACTGCCTAACCTTATTTTATGTTTTTGTCCATATTTTATGGCCCAATAATTCTAAACCGAACAAAAGTTATGTATGTTTTAAGTTTCTTTTTTAATCCACTTAAATCTATCATGCCACTTCAAATATAACTCTGCACGATCCGTATCACAAAATTTAATAATATAACTCGTCATTGTTCTGATGGAGAGAGGAACCAATGATTAGATCTTCGGGAAATTTCCAAACGAACAATTTCAACAAAATCGTTCAATTTCTTATTTCACTATGTTCAACTCTATGTATTCCTCTATGCATAGAGTACATTGAATGTACATTTATGGCTATAGCAGAGTTTCTCTTATTCGAGCTAGCCAAATGCTATCAAGTTGAGCTCGAGCCAATCCATGCTTTGGCTCGACGCGACTCTTCTGTTTAAGAGAAGTATCGTTTAACCTGAACCGATTCTTCAGGGTTTGAGCCGTTGTTCAGGCTTGAACCTGTATCCATGAACCCATACTAACAATGGTTCTTGATATTTGCTTTAACTGCTTACATTTGGTTGCAGTATCTGGACTATCAGGCAGCAAAGAAACTGCTCAAGACCAGGTCTTAGTCGGAATGGGCTTGCTGGCTGGTTCGACCGTCATGCTTCTTACAAGCATATGGGGAACCTGTATCGTCGTTGGCAAATGTGATATACAAAACTCAGTGGCTCAAGATAACAAAGATACAAAAGGGTTCAACTTAATAGGTCTGTTTCACTCACTTCACAACATAAATATGCATCACTTTCTTATTTTTTTGATGGTGTGAAATAAAAATATGTTGATGTTTCTTGTAATATGTGCAGGGTCTGGTGTTAGTACTGATATTTGGACAAGCTATTCAGCAATGATAATGGCTATATCTGTGCTTCCTTTTATAGTTGTTCAGTTGCCGCAAATCCTCCATTCGACTTCTGGACGTCACACGGCAGTTTTAGTCGCGCTAGTCCTCTCCGTTTCTCTTCTAATCGTGTACTGCCTTTATCAGGTAACATTTTGGATGTCTACACAATACATGTTCTTGAGAGCATGTAAAGTTTTTAACTTTAACTGTTCTGCAACTGTTTTGCAGGTTTATCAACCGACATTGCAAAAGAGACACCTTGACTTTGCTAAACACAAGCACGTTCGGTCTAGGATTCTAAAGTACTTGAAAAAGCGTGCGCTAGGAAGACTCGTTGATGGCAATGGTGATCCTGATAGAGATGTTCTACTCAAGTTAGTTCTGGACCCAATTCGACCCGTTTATCCAACCAGCCCAACACACCTGTTTTGTTGCCTATTTTCGTGTGGTCTGACCGTTTTATATGGGTGTTGTGACAGGTTGTTTAACTCGATTGATGCTAATCAAGACGGAAGCCTTTCGGTTCCTGAGCTAAGGGCATTGGTAGTGGGAATGCAGTTGTATGAGATAAACTTGAATGAAGATGATGCTGTGACTAAAGTTATGAAAGATTTTGATACATCTGAAAACAATGAAGTTGAGTTTGATGAATTTGTGAATGGGATTAGAAGATGGCTTGAAGAGGCCAAAGGTTTTAAAAAGACTACTTCTGTTGCTGGTCCTGACTCATTGAAGTATGTTCATGATTATTATGAGGTACGCTTTTAACCCCTACACGCCATCTATCTAGCTCAAACTGTGTTTTAACTGGTCTCATTGGTTAGCAGAGTGTTAGTGGGACCCTATGAGTTTTTCTAGCTCAAACCTGAGTCTTTTTACGGGCATTTAATAATTTATTTATTCTACAGGAGACGAAGAAAGAACATGATCTTTTGGGAGATCAAACTCACGATGATGATGAAGAAGAAGGGGTGGATGACCCTCGTTCAACCACTATTAAAGCGGTGCTATTGTTGTTACTTGGCACTGTTATTGCAGCTATTTTTGCCGACCCGTTGGTAGATGCTGTTGGTAATTTTTCAACTGCAACACACATCCCATCTTTCTTCATTTCATTCATTGCATTACCACTAGCAACAAACTCAAGTGAAGCAGTGTCAGCCATTATCTTTGCCACTCGTAAGAAACAAAGATCCGCATCTCTAACATTTTCCGAGGTTTGTTTCATGCTTCTTGTTGTTGATGGATTAACATTATTAATTATACAAAAACAAATCTTTGTTAATTGTTTGTTTCTATGCAGTTATATGGAGCTGTAACGATGAACAATGTATTGTGCTTATCAGTGTTCTTGGCACTTGTGTATGTTAGAGGATTAACATGGGATTTTTCATCAGAAGTTTTGGTGATTCTTATCGTTTGCATCATTATGGGTGTGTTTGGCAGTTGTCGAACCACTTTTCCACTATGGACTTCGTTCTTGGCTTTCCTGTTGTACCCGTTCTCACTCGTACTCGTATATGTTCTTGACAACTGCTACGGTTGGTCATAGACCCAACTGCTTTTTCATGTTGTTTTAGTTTGAAATAAACAAAATAACTGTAATAACTATTCATGTACTTAATATATGAAATGAGTGGTCCAGATTAGTTCTTACGGTTGTTATTTGATCTGTATGTCCATATGTATCAAGGGTTTGCTATATATATATATATATATGAAGTAATAAGGGTTTGGTTTCTTTATAAGGTGGGATTGTCTTGTTTGTTGATTCTTTTCTATAAATGTGTGATCATACTATAATGAAGTTAATTACCATATTGACATTGGTACTAATTTAAGACAAAAAGTTGACACAATTTTGGTTGTACAACAAATCAAGGGGTAAGATATCCTGCTGTCATCATACAATAATTCCTTGCTCTGTTTTTGTTGTTGTTGGTGGGTCTATAGTTTCATCATCAATCTAGAATCACAATGTGGAAGATAAGATCTCAGTATCCACATATGTAAAGACAAGAATGATGTAGACCAATATGACGAAAGCCCCATGAACCCACATGCATAAGTTTGTTACAGTGGTGCCCTCCGTCCTCTCACCGAGTTATTGAGGTCACTTAACCTCTCACCAACTAAGGGTGTTCATCGGACCACAAATGGTCTCGACCAAATGACAAGAAAAAAAAAGGGAGTGATCAAGAAACCAGACGGAGCTGAACTGGTCTAGTTCTGATCTAAAATTTGTTCAGTCCCAAATGGGACCTAATACAAACTATAGGTTTTCTGATATGCAAAATTTATAACTTAAAGAATGTTGGTACCACACTAAGCTGAACTGAACACCTGCCTTTGAACAACTTATAGAGCTGAAAACCTTTTCTTATACAAACTCTAACATGGAAATATAGAATTAAACTGCATATAGCCCGGTCTGGTGTTAGCGCGGTTTTGTAGGGCCAGACCAATTTCTGTACATCGGTTTCGACTGAAACTGAATCTACACTTAAATTGTAAGAATCTACATGGTTCAATTCGTTCTTGAATCATGATCCCTTGGGTGTGCCTAGCAAACCTACACTCTGATTGGCTGATGTTTGTACGGTTTACAACTTAAACTTGCTCCAAAGTTAACTAAATAGCATTCAAATAACAAAGATAGAGGGGGTACTTAATTGAAGTTTTATTACTTTTTCAATGTCACATTACTAGCATGAAACAAGAGCTACATAAATAAAGAAGACATCAAGAAACAAAGAGAACCTTCTATAGCTTCAAATTTAGATCAACACTTTCCCCTGCATCACCATTGCTGTTTGCTGGCTGCCCCATAGGTGTTTTAGCAGCTGGAAAGAAACTAAGAAAAGGCTGCGGGTTTGACCCGCTACTTCCAGACAGATGAATCGGATCTTTTGATTGGTCCTAAGGAAATGGATGATAATATTATCAACCTATTGGATGGAAAATGAAGATAAAGAACTAAAATTGTTAAAAAAATCTCACCTTTTGAAGTGGCAGCCTCTCAAACAGGGGCTGCTCTCCTGTACAAGGTGAAAGATGCAAATTTTCTTTCGAACTTGAATTTGATTGGAATGTTTGAGGAGGGGCTAATTTGAGAAAATCCCTTGTAATAATTTGGTTTTCATCGATGAATTTCTTTGTTATTGCATCAGATATGGCACCTGAGCTTGAACAATTTTCTCTGCAATGCAATTCAAAAACACAAAACTATAAACAACAAACTGGAAGCTCCTAATTCAGTAATTTGTGTCCTGATCATCGAAAATATGAAATATCTAAGGTTTTATTCACCTGAAAGCAGGATGTGCATGTTCTATGCTAGTAGTTCCTCCTCCATTGCTGCAAGAAGCATATTCATCTGATCTTGAAATGGGAGGCACATATGCAGGAGGAAATTTGCATTGAAAAGATGGAATTGGCGCATTTTCCACCGAAAAGGGGTATGCCCTTTTCATGCCAACCATCTGTCATTAACCATGAAGAACTATAAATCAATTCTAACCAAGATTGTTATCTAATAGACAGAAAAGACAGTAATTCGATGGATGATCATGCCTTTATGATAGATTTTCATATCAAATTAAACACGCGTGATTAAGAGATATATAATTATACATATAGTTGAAAAGGGTTAAAAGAAAAGAGCAGCAACACCTTCTCCTCCTCTGGCCACAATGGTTGAAAGTTGTTGCCACAATAGCTTTGGTTTGAAGGGGGCTCCATCTGATAACTCATAACAGACGATGAACACGATGATGAAGTGTTTGCTGTAACATTCACCTGCAAGCATCATCCCACAACTCCACTTGATTTACACAACTAATCAACAACTTTAAATCCAATACAACCAAAGATCACACACAACAACAAGCACAAAAACTTTACCATTGATGACGAACACGGTTGGTGAAACTGCTGTGATCTCTGCAGCATTAGATTAGGTGAAGGCGGCCAAATCGTCAGGTTGGATTCGTAAGGCAAACCACCAAGATTCCCTGCAAATGATGCAGTGTATCTACTGTGGTCCATCCCATAACTTAAACTTTGACTCTGTTTCTCCCCATCAAGCTTATAATCACCACCACCACCACTACTCCACAACCTACACCAATTACCACCACCACCACCACCAGTGATCAAATTCAGTGGTTTAGATGCAGACACATGGTTTCCACCATCAGTTTTTGCAATCAAAGGATGGTGAATGGGTGGCAACGGTGGTGGCGGTGGGATTACAGATGAAGAAATCGGTGTTGACCTAAAATTTGGGGGTTTTTGAATACTACCCAAATTGGAAGACGAATTGCTCGGAGAAATGATCGAATTGTGAGTCAAACCAGTCGCATCTTTCTGCTGTTGTTCTTCCGATATGATCTTCTCAAGCTGAGCGACACCCATTCCCCTCTGGGGCACTTTCTTATGCTTCAATTTCTTCGTAGATCTATGCCCACCACCACCACCACCACCGCCGCCGCCACCACCACCGCCACCGCCACCACCACCACCACCGCTGCTGTTACTACACCTAGAGGTATGCTCGTCTTGAGCCATTGATCACTGCCATCTAAATCACAATAATTTCTTTTGAAGAAGAAGTCAAATTAGGTAATTCATAAGTGGGCGATCAAAATCGAAAGCGAAACGGAAATGGGCATCTAAATGTGAAATCAAGCAAGATCACAGGCGATCTGGACAACTTAAAGCAAGAATCAAAGCAGATTATATGCATTAATGGTGAAGAAGAGTGAGAAAAACAGGAAAATGAGATTAAATTTAGGGGAAATTGAACAGAAAATTGGAAAATCTAAAGCAACTATTTGAACGCAAATAGTTTGTGAAATCGAAAGTCTGATAAATCGCCCAAATCCTCGCTCTAATTGATAGACCAACTCTTGCATTAAGATCTACACTCATTCGCCATGAATTTCGTAGTGTTTTTTGGCCTCCATTTTTCTTCTGTTTGATTCTTGTGATCTTGTTATATATAGAGGTAAAGGTGACAACTTTCATACCATGAAGAAACAAACATTTTTTTAATTTTGTAATTAATTATGCGAAACAATAAATGAGTTTACTGTTATATTTGTTATATTAAAGCATTCACATTATCTAAATGGTTGGGTTATACTAATATTTATTTTTATTATACACCCAATTTATTTTATAAGTATGTTATTGATACATCTAATTTATTTTATCATCTTTATATTTTTATATCTTTTGATATATACATATAGATAAATGAAAAAATAAAAACAATAGTGTGTCTCAATAAAATAAATGAGTGTCTCAAACATTTATTTTTATTATTGAGACACCCTCTTTTCTTTATCTCTCTTTATATGTATATATTTAGGTGTGAGTAATAACTATAAGTGATAAAACAACGATATTACTTTTTTAAATTTTATTTTTTTCAAAAAAATCTTGTTCCATAACAAACCATCTTTTAAAAATTTCCTTATTATAACCCTAAGTATTTATGATTTTTGGTTTAAAAAACTACTTTTTAAAATACCAATTTTAAAATAATTTGTATTATAATAAAGTTTTATGTTTTGACAAAAATATATATTGTATAAACTTATTTACTTAGAATAAAATTAATAAAAAGATCTCTAATTAATTCATAAAAACCATTTTTACCCTAAAAATTAAATAATATTATTAGTAATTAATGTAATTATTTAATAAGAGATCAAACCATAAAAATTTTGATGATAATGAATGTGATGATATCACGTGTTACTTTTATTTACTCTTTTATTATAATAGAAAAATTGTTGTTTATTTTTAATATAACGAATATGTATTACATAATAAAAATTACTATATAATGTACATTACGAACAAAATAACTAAATAATATATATCATATTATATATATAAAGTTATAGTTGTAAAGAATAATTATATAACTAAAATTAAATAAAGTAGTTAATAATTAGTAAACAAGTCGATATTGAGATTTAAAATTTTTCTCACAAGCCACCTCAGGTTTGACTATAAAACTTAAAACGAGCTTGAGCTCAAAACTAGTTTGAGGTTGATTTAGAGGTTGTTTGTTTCAGCTTATTAATGGTTCAGATATCTAAATGATTCAATACTTAATGATAAAGACTGTTTATTCACGAGTAAATGTTTAAATAGTTCAGACATTTGCCTTTGAATGATTAAGTATTATATTAATGCTGAATAGTTAAGATTATTATCTGAATTGGTCAGACATTTAACTTTAAATAGTTAAACAATATAATAGTTATTAATAGTTCAGACCTTTTAATATTTAACATTTAATGGTTTATCACCTGTTAGGTTCAGTATTTAATTATTAAAAAATTATCAAACAACCTCTTGGATTGTTTAAGACCCGACTTGTAGAGTTTACGTATCAGATTTCCTTTCCTCATTAATACGAACATAAAGCCAAATATTATGTAACATTATGTCGCCTAATATCATCAATCCTTCTTTTCATGGCGAAACAATTTAATACATGATGACAAATTGACAACTCATGTAATTGTTTTACCTATTTTTCATATTTCTTTATTTCCAAGTAATATTAATTATTTGGCATAACCTTTATACAAAATATGATAGAATTAAATTTAGATTTCACCCATAACCGTGGTTAAGATTTGTTAAAATTTGATGGCTTTAAATTCTAAATTTCTTCCATAACTCGGTTTGTGAAATGAAATTAATTGATCTATTTCATGCTGTGCTTGATAAAGAAAATTAAAGAAACCATACTCCTTCATTCCATCAAAATTAATGAGTTTAATTATTTCACTAAAACGTAATGTTAACTTAATAAAAAATTAAATTTTTAAATAATGTTAAACCGTTAGTGGTGATTATATGTTAAGTTATATTTTATAGAACTTATTTATTTACGAAGACCCATAAAATGAAAATATACCTTTTTCATTTTTTTTCTTATTGGAATGTATATCAATGAATTTTAACTTTTGGTAGTGTAGTGTTAACTATTTGTGGCGTATAAATTAGCACTCTTCTTTTTTAGAATATTGAGTCAAAATTTATAACTTACTTTACAACATCTTATATTTGTTAACGATGTATAATTATAATAATCTAAACAATTTTTTAACAAACACATAGCGTAAACCCATAATACATGTCATATGCATCTTAGGTTTAACCCAATATATATTTTTCTGTGTTTAGATAGGATATATACACACCACTAATCCTCTATCGGGAGCCTAATTACTTCATTTAACTTAAGTATCATGATTTTGAACCACATGCTATACTTATATTATGCATATCCTCAAATATAAGCCTTATTACTGGTTCGTACCCTAAATGTATATGAAAACTAGGTCATTATATCTCATTTAAACATACATCTGGTGTCTGTCTTATTTTTGGACTAAACTAAGGGTTCCTGTAAAAAAACACAAATCAAACTATCTAATCAACATGCAATCTCATAAACATGAACAACTCCAGATATAGCGACAAAACAGGTGTGAAAACTTTTATTAGTTATCAACCCAAAAAACCCCAACCAAACCTTAGATCTTCAACTTTTGTTGAAGATCTTACAGAATACAACAACCGATTACGTATCTGTTGTTGTGGAAACGAATACAAACAAACTTACAGACTTGAAGACAATACACCAGGGAAAAACCCTAGATCGAAGACGAAGACGAAGACTGTGAGAGCGCAACAAGAATAACAAACTGTAACAACCCTAACTGACTCACGAATACAGTCAGTTTATATAG
>BJCM01006130.1:0-27119 GCA_018326385.1 Flaveria bidentis | reverse complement strand
AAATTTCTCAATTAACAATTGATCCACTTAGTTTTAGTCTGGACCATAGGCCCATTCCATGACAGTAATACTAAACATTAACCATTCACTTCTTCTCTTCTTTTGTTATGTTGTATGTAACTTTAATCTGTTTATAACAATCCTTAATTTGCAGTGTAAGATCTTACTCGCTAATCATAAACAAAGTTATTATGTGTGTTGTGTTATAAATTTCTCAATTAACAATTGATTTTGCAATGCGATTTATGCTTACTGCTTTTGCTTCTATTATTTCTTCTCTGTTTCACGGTCTACAGAATATCAATGTGTGGTTAAGTGTTTTCATTAGAAGTAACGTGATTGTGAATGAATAAACCGAAACTTGGATAGCTGTTAGCTTAGGCAATTTCAATGCAGAAAAAATATGTGATCTTCATTTTGTTTCGAACAATTTCACCAGTTTATGAAGATGTGTTATTTCTATTTTTGAATGGTTTAATAGGTTGTCTACATCATTAATCCTTCGCAACAGTTATGGTGTCACATTCTAACTTTCACTTCTTTTTCTTTCCAACAATAATCATTAATGTGACATGAGTGCTTTGTCTTAGCCAATACAAATCTCTGGTTATTGTAAATGTTCTTACACTTTTACTGGTGTTGTAGATGCATGTCTACCTTAATTGTATTGAATCTCCTGATATGAATTTTCAGGCTGAGTGATCTTTATCATCTTTACGCTACTGACAAACATGACAACTTAACTGAGCAAAAAGCAGAAGGTTAGTATCATTAATTTACTTTAAAAAGCTGCCATGTTTATCTTATCACATGCATCATATCGTAATTTGTAGCTGATGGTGTGTTCTTTGCCGAGTTGAATGAGGTTCTCACCAGGGAACTTGCTGAGGATGGGTACTCTGGCGTTGAAGTCAGGGTTACTCCTATGCGTACAAAGATTATAATCAGGACTACCCGTACCCAAAACATTCTTGGTAAATTTCCGATTGTGTTATTTAACTTGGTTTACTTTCTTTACCTCCTTACTAAGCAATTGCTACTTCATTAAATCAGAATATTGTTGTTAGTTAATACTTTATAAATAACAGATTGAGCTTGATAAGATTCTATCAATTGATCGTCTTATGGTGTTGTATTCAGGGCTTGCTATGGTGTTCTAAGTTTGTTATGGATAATGGAGCTAAAGGGTGTGAGGTATGTATATTGTAAAGTTATGGTTATTATATGTTACTGAAAAATGTTACATTTGTCAATACTGTTTGTTCACCACACTTAGGTGATTGTTAGCGGGAAGCTTAGAGCTTAGCGTGCAACGTCAATGAAACTCAATGATGGGTATATGGTATCATCCGGTCTGCCAGTCAAGGAGTATATTGACTCTGCTGTCAGACACATGCTTCTTAGACAGGTTATCCCTTGTTTACCCTTAAGAAAATAAATTCTAAACTTTTAAGGTGTTGCTGACACAATAATCTAGAAATCACTGAAATTTGTGTATTTTGCGTAAAACACATAGGGTGTTCTTGGTATCAAGGTTAAGATCATGCTCGACTGGGATCCAACTGGCAAGCTTGGGCCGAAGACACCATTACCTGATAATGTTGTCATTCATATGCCAACGGATGATGTGGTTGCACTCCCACCCAAAGAAGTTGAGGAATATAGGCCACCATTTGTTCTTGCTGATGAGCCGTTCCCAATGCCCATGCAAGTACCGGTTGTCTAAATCCGCAGCCACAACACAAAATCAGACATCTTTCTGATCCTAATACTTTCCCAATGCCCATTTGTTCTTGCTGATGAGCTATAAAGATGAATTTTGGTTAGTTGTGTTTTGTCTTGTTGAGTTTGCTTGTTTTTCTATAGATGTTCCGTTGTTGTAATCTTACTTTATATAGTTGGAATTTGTGGTACTTTACGGTGATAATGTAGCTCAACTATTTATAAAGTGTCATTGTTTTTCTTTTACTCAAGGTTAAGATTAAACTTGTAAAAAACATTTTTCTAACAATCATAAAGTTTATTTTGAAAAAAAATAAAGTATAATGCTTAGTAATGGTTTGTAGTAAACAAAAAGAATTTTTGTTTTTAGCATAAGATCCAATAACACTCTTTCACATTCTTTTAACAAAATTGGTAGCATGAAACATATGTAGATAACCACACCAACCACACAAGTCACACCAAAAGCGATAAGTGTGACCAAACCTATAATGTTTGCGGCAAGCGCCTTGTTCTATTGTGCACATGAAAGCCATACTTCCCACCTTAGCTGCTTGGTCCACATAGCCAGGCATCCAACCACTCAAATCCCTCGATAGCCTTATAGCGATAGTTATCACTGTAACAGTATTTAGAGAAGAATTTATATGGAAACCATGATGCTATTGTAAAGTAAACCATGATGCTATTGTAAAGTAAATCCAAATTAACATCATAAATTCGCTGTCTCAACTTCTGAATCATACATCTTTACACAGAAAGACATCAATGACTTTAAGCTTTCACGTGTGATGTTAACACATAGTCCCTGTGAAGATTTGACTTGTGAATACAACGAGCTCACTGTTTTGTTGCAATCATGAGAGTATAAGACAAACAATATGATACACCGAAAATTTTATGAGTAATGTGTAAATCGATTCTAAATGTGAACATGGCCTTAACATGACCCGTCTAAATGTTGTCACTACCAACAACTTGATATCATGTTTTACAATCACTAAGTTATTATGATGTAATGATCACAACATTTCAAATATGAATAAAAACATAACAAAAAATCAAACCAAATTTGTAAAATTCTCAGATGAAAAGAACACACAAAATACTGTGAAAATAACCATTGTAATTCAAAATAGAACCTTACATTATCTAATCCAAATTAACAAAACTTAATTGCACTACGTCTAGAAATAAAAGAAACATTACACTTTAACAGCAGTGAAGAAAAGTGTTGTCCAAGCAAACTAACCAACATATAAAATTCATCTTCTAAATTTAACTTATGAAGCCTTTGGATCACCATAGGTTTCTATCTTCTGTTCTGACTGAGAATTTAGACGACGGGTACTGGCATGGGCAAAGGCTCATCACCGAGCACAAGTGGAGGCCTGTATTCCTCAACTTCTTTTGGTGGGAGTGCAATCACATCATCCTTCGGCATATGAATTACAACATTGTCTGGTAATGGTGTCTTGGGCCCAAGCTTTCCAGTAGGATCCCAGTCCAGCATGATCTTAACTTTGATACCAAGAACACCCTATTTATTGTACACAACATACATAAATTTCAGTTATTTCAGGAACATGTGTAGACAAAAACATCTAATCAGCAAATTTTTTTTCCTAAAGTGTGTATATAAGTAACCTGTCTAAGAAGCACGTGTCTGACAGCAGAGTCAATATACTCCTTGACTGGTTGACCAGATGAAACCATGTACCCATCCTTGAATTTCATTGATTTTGCACGTTGAGCCCTAAGCTTTCCGCTAACAATCACCTAAAGATAGTAAACAAAGAGCGTTAACTAATATTAGAGTCTACCATAAGATACAAGAGAAGGATAACCATATATTTACATACCTCACACCCTTTAGCTCCATTCTCCATGACAAACCTTAGAACACCATAGCAAGCCCTAAAAACATGCCAACAGACAATCAGTTGATAAATCTTATCAAGCTCAAACTGCTTTATTACACCTATAAAGTAGAAATGGCAACTTTATCATGCTAGATTATCAGTTGATTGGTATAGATGAAAAAAAGAAAGAAAGATTTCAGAAACCTGCGAACAGCAAGGCCTCCAAGAAGCTTGTAACGCAAAGACTCAGCCTGAGCAATAGCACAAAGGCCTCTATTGTTAACCCTTTCAGCATAAAGCTCCACACTGTTTTCAGGAAATTTAAATCTCTTCTGAACAAGTGATGTCAGCTCCCTGATTCTTCTTCCCTTCTCACCTGCATAATCAGATATCAGAATCCATTAACCATGCCATTAAAATGTCAAACAAGATATTACACTAAGATGAAAAGAACACAAGTAGAATTTTACCAAGAACATTTTGGGTACGGGTAGCTCTGATTATAATCTCTGTACGCATAGGTGTAACCCTAACTTCAACACCAGAGTACCCATCCTCTGCAAGTTCTCTGGTGAGGACCTCATTCAACTCAGCAAAGAACACACCATCAGCTACAAACTGATATGAAAGTGTATATTACAAAATGATCTATGTGAATGTGTGTATATATAGATAATATCAATTTTAATGCCATTTGATGACACTCACCTTTCGCTTTTTGCTCAATTGAGATGCCATTTTTGTTAGCAGACTTTAGAAGCCGAAGAACACTGATGCAGAAATTGGATATCAGAACTCAAGTCACTATCTGACCTTAACATTCAAGCAATTTTTCAATTTGATGTTCTTTCTAACATGATATCAAACAAGAACATATCTGATTATCCACACATTAACTTGTTATTTCTCATTAATGTCCCAAGGAAGGAAATCAGTGAAAAATTATAAACAACTGCACATTAATCAACTATAAAATTAGCAAAAATTTATGATTTTTCTTTAAAAAATTCAATCGGGCATCCATTAAGTACCCCTACTTCAAATCGAAGATTTGCATCCGTATGTGTTGCATCATGTGTTCATCGATCAAATTACATCCTTCTAGAATGTTACTGATTGGGTAATTTTATCAAGCAGTTGGTATTCAAATTTCAAACAAATATAAGACAATCGCTATCTAAAAGACTAAAACATTAGTTACCGATGTTCAACCCTAGATCATAGCATTAACGGGTAGCAGATTGACATACAAAAACAGAACAGTTTCAGCATCACTACCAGAGGAAATAGATAAAAATGAAAATTAAAAATGGAAAAATAACAGAGTCATGATAGTTTACAAGGAGATAAGATAGCATGAAAACAATGAAATCGCACCTCAAAGCGAAAATGTTGAAAGAAGATACAGAGAACCAAGAGGTGAAGAAAACGGGTAGGGTTTCATATTGTATTCATTTTGATGGGCCTCTAGCCCAAACTGTAGTGATCTGGGCCAACCCGGTTTTGAGCCCATTTTCCTTCAAAAAAAAGATCGTACCACAAAGGCACAAACCCTTGAATCATATCATTGATTTATTAGTTATTTTATTATACATTCGCTATTGTTATAATTTTGTTTCGAAACATAGGTGTGATCATAATTGGGTCTGGTTATTTGTTTGTCATCTAAAACGATACCTTATTTTTTTTAAAAGAAAATTTATAACTGGAAAATCATTTGATTTAACCTGAATACTTTTGTTAAATGAGATTTGATTCAAAACATTCTTATTATTAATTGCCTTGAATAGATCACCTTAGCCATTTGGTCTAATGATCATTGGTACAAAGTCGAGTTACAACCATGTTTTCCTAGTATATTCGGCAAAAAAACATCTCTCAGTTGTTCACACATTAATCTTTACTAATAAAACAAATTGGTTACAATTATATTCTAGCATGTTCATATCATTCCAACATAGCCTCCATCTAAGATTGTCTACATGTCCTCACCATACTAAACTTTCAACTTTAGGTAAACAAAAAATTATTTTCAAATGAGTTTTCTTAATAAATGCTCATTTACTACTATACTAATCAATTAAATTATTTCTAAAAGTAAGTAAATCATTTCATCAAAATTACTTTAATAAGACTTATATTTTTTATAAATACAATTTAATTTCTATATAATCATTGTTAAAAGTAAAATGTTTTAAAAATGTATATAAAGAGGTTTATGGATAATTATAAATAGTAATTATTTTTTATAGTTTTTTTATAACTTAAATATATTTGTTATGTATAACTTAAAGATGGTCATACCATATGAAAGATGGTCATTGGATTTGATGTCAGTTAGCTTTTAAAGTAAGGACTGTTTAAATGACCAAATAAACTTGTTTAAAGAAAAAAGTTACAAATCAGTAAAATGTGATATCAATATAGATATTAAATGAGCAAAAGAGGGTCTCTCATCACCCTTTCTACTCCTACCACACATCAAAAACCACCCACCAACCCTCGTTTTTCTCGTGCATGCAGTTTCCGGCCCCTCTACAACACCATCAACGAATATCCTCTACATCGTTAACAGTTACAATATATAAAACTAAGACCTCTCGCAACGCTCGTCCATTGCCCCATCTGTGCCTCCCTTCGGAAAGGTAGCGTTGTGCAGCCCTATCCATCCACAAGTCGCTTTGTAGAAATCCGAATTACAATTGATTAATAATGAACCGAAGGAAAACCAATTACAATTGATTGACTTTTTCTTTGTAATTTATTATTAACCTGTCTCAAAAGAACTTAACAAACTAATCTGGTCCTACTCGATTTTTCTAGAAACAGGCTTATAGCACAATAAATACGTTTGGTATTCTAAAACTTGATTGCATGGTTTTCTTGATTAAAAAAACGTGTCAATTTTTCATATAACCTTTTAGTTTGCAAATAAATGTCAAATTAATTAGTGTGTTCATCTGTTTTTCCAAAACACTTTTAATATGGAACCAGCTCTAAATAAAAATCTCATCTATTATTACAATCAAAGGGATATATACAAGTGATTGCTATCTATTAGAATTATTTAAAGTTAATTAAATCCTTAGGAATTGCACCTTTATTAAAAGTAAACACTTGATCATTTTATTATTATTATTTATATCGTCAGACAAGCAAACAGCCCATCACGTCATACAAGCAAGACGAATATTTGGGTGGAGCTTTGTTATTTTTGTTTATTTGTTAATAAATTGTCAATGTGCTAATATGTTTTTATAAATACTGTTTTATAATAGCTCCCTAATTTCTAATACTAGTCATTTAAGACACTCAACTCATTTACTTTTACTTAAACTGTATAGTTTGTAAATTGTCTCAACCCATTAGCAAGTTTCTTCATGGTTGAACTTCATAAAAAGCCTCATGAAGATGACACGTAATGCAAATCAACCCGTCAACAAGTAGACAAAGAATAATTCAAAGCACATACTCGTTACATTTCTATTTTAATCACACAGGCTCTTAAAAAACATTATATATGACTCAAATTTAACCTCTTAAGAGCCCAAAATTCATGAGATTTGGAACCTTATACTTGGTTCCAGACATCTGAATCCAGTGTCAACAAACACCACTTTCCGAGATTCAACCTATGGAAACAGTTGCACCCATGCATGCACACCAATGGCTCATGGCTGCAACCTTTAATCCGCGGTCAAACGGAGGTGAGTTTGGCACAATATTTATTGCAGGACACTATTTCAAGCTAAAAAAGAACATTGAATGCAAGTGGGAACCAGATTATGGACCTAAATACACTTATTTCGGTCCTAATATGATGTAAATAAACATATGATGCCAGAATAATGCTTTGTAGTTCGTACAAGTCCGGACAATTATCAATCTCAGTTATAGTACATGCACAAACTGTTGGAAGAATCACACACCAGTGCATACACTTCCAAATTTCATCTGGAACGGGTTCAAGCGATTCCAGCTTCAAATGTGCACAGATGCAGTTGTAAAACATAGTAGTCCGTCGCATTTATCAAAGCAGCAAGATTATGCATCGTCCTCTAGGACTTATCCTGCAGAAATGTTACAATTCAGGCACTCTAATTTAGAGCAGTATAGACATAGTCAGTGAATATATGTTTCTAACTAGCACATCTGCTTAATACTGCAAAGTCCTGAAGGCCATGTCTCTAAGAGCATCCACAATGCTTGGCTGTGGGTTTTCAAAGATGAATGCCGCATCATCCTTCACTAGAACAATGGTTGCTTGGCTTTGTTATTGGAATCCATCCTTGGTTACGGATGGCTCCAAGGATACTCATGTGTTTTATTTTTAACGACCCAAGGATACTCATGTGGGCAACAATCAATTTATCAGAAAAATCAATTTAAAGTAATATTTTGAAACTAGTATGACTTTTTAAAACTCTATTCTGTTTTTATGTAATATTATGATATTAATTTTAATAGCATACTTATTATATTTATTTAGTAATATAAAAGCTTACCTCTATTTATTTAATTATATTTTATTATGTTTAATGTTTAATTACGTTAGACATGGTGGTTGTAAGACAAACCTAAGGATGTATGACTGTAGATGGTCTAATAATACAACCAAATTCCAAAAACTTTGGCTACACGAAACTACAACTCTACAAGTGTCAAGTGGAAGAAGTCTACGGCTACTTAGCTTATTTATACAGGTCCTATTTATAAAAACATATCTTGGCCAGTCCAGTGTTGTTCTCCATTAGAATGTTTTTCATAAATTCTTAAGCACTTCAGGCTTTGGTTTTTATTGCATACCTGTTTTGTCTCTATACATACTTTTGTTTTCTTCCAGCTTCCTGCTGGTATTTGAAATATATATCTGTTGTTCCAAAAAAGATTATGCTTATTATAATTATCATTAAGAGAACTGGCAAGAATGTTATCATTAGATTCTATCCTCCATGAACACAATATATAACAATTTATTATTGGGCCCTGATTAAGTTATGACCAAGAAATGAATTCAAAAGAAAAGTAAGCCTGTGATGTCTTCCTAACCTTGTCAAAGTTCACCTACGGGATGATGTGGGACCCATGTTCATCGGGGCACCAGGGACCACTTGGCCGGGTGCTCTGATACCATATGCAATGTGTGCTGGTGGTGGAAGATTTACAGGTGTACCTACTGCTGAAACTAGTGGTAGTCCTACTGGTTGTCCTATAGTTGTTCCTCCAAAGAAGCTCACTGGAAGATTTTGGTTGCCTGAATTACCTGCAGGAGAAGTGTTTGTTTGACCAGTGATTGCAGCTTGAGGTGCTGATGTGTCGCCACTGTTGACACTTGTTATGTCATGAATGCTTGAGCGCCTTCTGTCTCTATTCATTGAATTCAAACGAATGAAATACTTCTGAGCATGGCTTGCAACTTGAGTTGGTGTTCTTGTCACAACAAAATTCCTAGATATACTTCGCCAATCACCCTTACCATATTTCTCCAAACCAAGAAGGAATAATCTGTTTTCCCCCAAACAATTAAGTCAATAACAAGAGAACTAACATAATAAACAACAATAATAATCCATATCACAAAACAGAGTTTTATAATTGATTAACTAACCTGTGTTCTTCTTCTGACCAAGCAACACCTTTACGTCGTTCTTGATCTGCTTTTGTGGACTTACCACCATGAATGGATTCACTATTATGGTGCCCTAAATTCCCACCTTTTTTACCCGATCCATCGTCACCTCCATGGCTTCCTGAGTCATCAGAAGAAGCACCATAACTGGGCAAAGGTACAATACCCGACTCAATACGGTCCAAATCATCAACCAACAACTCATAATGATGTTTAATTTCCTCCACTGACTTTCCAGCAACATCAGTGGCAATTTTCTCCCAACACTCCTCAGAATCCTCTTTATAATATGCAACCAGAGCATCCTCAAAAGCCCTATCTTGCTCTCTAGTCCATATTGAACCCTTGTCTACTTCATCTGCCATCATCTAACACTTGCAAAATCTATCTTGACAGGTAGTTACCCAAAAACAAATCCACAAACTAGTTCAAAACACCCTTGAATACAATCATGGCCCTTTAATAGACCCTGAACTATCCCAATATCACTAAACTATTCAAGTACAGTGCAAAAAAGATGATCACCTTAACGAAGCTTTTATGGTGATAAGGTGATTCACTCCTGAAAACATAAACATTGATGGCACTTGTAAAGTGATGACCCCTGCAGACGAAATTAATACCACAGGAAAGCAAATATAAGTCATCAGTCCAACCATGAGATATACATGAACTTTAATACAAGACATTAATACAAGCCATAAATAGTTCAACTACACCATTGGTGTACTCAACTCACCCATAATCTAGGGTTTTAAACTCCATCACGTCACATAATATAAAAATACCATATTCAAACAAATCAAAAGAGGTGATTACTGATCAAACCGTTCAACATCAATAATCTAAAATTTCACAGTCAATACAGCTATTAACAATCGTTAGAAGATACAATTTCATACAAATCCAACGAATCAATCAACACACAATCAGAAACATAAACGATTCACGAATAACATCATACCGTATGCCTCAAATCCTCAATCCTCCATCGGATTGAAGCTCAATAGACCATCAAACCCTAAAAACTGTTGGAATTGGTGATGCAGTGGGGTATGGCGGTGGTGTCGGCACAATAAGGGAGATGATTGATGATGAAAGGGGGGCCCCTACATAGGAGTCAAGTTGAGTTGTCAGCTATCATCTGGCATCTGCGGTAAACTTCAATGTTGCTGTATGTTGATGAGAGTTGTGGGTGTATGGGCGATGGTTGACTGATGTGTTGCTGAAATTATGCAAACAATTGGAGATATCGTCATCTTCCATGGCTAGGGTTTCAATAATAATAATATTATTTGAGTGATTGATTGGTGTTGAAACTCGCTATCGCACGTAGGTGGTGTTCGTGGGATGCTTGAACACCATAACTTTGAGTAGTTTCTAGAACATGAAAAGTAGAAATTTTAGACTAAAGTGGTACTTTCTAGAATTATCATGACATACTTATACTTTATGAGCAATATAATCTAAATTGTCCACTTAGTAATAAAAAAATTTATATAATATTAATTATCAATTTAATTATGCATTGTAATATATGTATAATGGTTTGTATCTATTTTTTTAATATTTAATATTTTTATTTTAAACCAATACTTCTACGTCTTGTATAATCTAAATTGTATATTTAACACCTTTGAGTTGTTAATTTTATATATAATTTTTAGAACAGCTTACTCATGCTATTTCCAAACCTAATTATAAGTTTATATTAGTTATTTTACTATGTAATGTATCTAGAAAGTATGTATGAAAGATTGATTCATGTGCAATGGTGGTTTTCATTCTAAAATAATCAAGAAAAATAAACAGTTTTAGTTTTGAAATAATGTTTTTGTTATGTGATTAATAACTATGTGTTTTGAGTTTATGATAGTATGTTTAGTTGTAGAAAATATGAAAGACTTAACTGATTATAACCTTTTTGTAAAAAAAAAGGTGGATTATTATTTTAATACAAGTTATAATTTGTTAGGTGTATTTAAAATTCTAAAAGGGATGAATATGATTTACACTTGAGACATTTATGTATGTGTGTGTGAAACACCTAAGTTAAATGTTGCATGATGTTTTCCCTTGTTATAAATATTCTCTCAACACACTTGACATAATGCAAGTAGTTCATACTAGAACTAGGGAAATTTTATCAAACGTATTGATAACAAAGTAAACAATCCAAATAGAAAATTTAAAGCTTAAATAGAACTGTAATTCAAACTTTTATTGAGTTAAGAAGCTTTATTTGATTGATGTATTTTTTAAAGCTTTGTAAATAAAACAAGCTAAGAAGCTTTCCAATAGCTCAAACTTTTATATTATTTTAAATTTCATGGTTATAAGATCAACTTCTTATAAATATAAACTTTAGGTACTCAAATTTGTGAAGCATGACCAAACTTTTCTAAAGCTTATTAAAATTTATTGTTTAATTTATAAAGTAATTTACTATTAAAAGAAAAAAGAGTATATTATATTATTAGTATCCCGTCGACCAAAAAGCCCCAACAAGGACAAATGACATGTGCATTTTGTTGTGAAAAAGGATAAATTATTATATTGAAAGATTACAAAAATAGATAATTGTCATCTCTAAATTTTTAATATAAAATTGGTTTAACAGACAATCATCTCCCTTACTATATACATTTAATCAATCATACCTAAAATGGCATTATACAAACTAAATAAAATATATACAATCAAAATAACATTTGTTTGTCTTGATTAAAACCTTGAATATTTAACTGTTAAAGTCTCAAAAAGAGTAAAAGACTACCAAAATATGAAATTTTATTAATTTATTTTAAATTTGCCAAAACTTAATCCAAGAAAAAACTACATATTAAGTAAAAAAAATGGACTAAGAATATTAACACGTCAAGTTAACCCTACCCAACATAGCAAAAGATTGATTTATTATGCAACACATTCTACTAACCCTATTTGGGAACTAAACAAAGCATCAACATGGTGCCCAAAGATGGAGACCCATGTTTGATCCCCACGAGACACTCGCGTGAAGAGGAACCAAGTTGACAATATCATGGTAAAAAGACCTCATAACATTACATTATCAAACAATTCTAACATATGCAAAAATTAAAAAAAAAAAAAACATTTTCCATGATAAAACATTAAATTTGCTAAAAACTAGTTACAATCCATGAAAACACAAACTACAATGATGGTCATGCCAAAAAGATTTAGATCCCAACAAGTTCAATGTAGAAGACATACTTGGAGAGATGATGGTAGTGTCACTGATTACATGGTGATCATCATACTATTTATAATATGAAAATGCTGACTATCAGTCAAAACATTTTTTCTACTTTGCTGCAGCAACAATTGCAGATCTAGCTCGTGTAAAAGTAGAAATCATCGAGCCCAACTGCAACTTGTCATTGCACCCAAAACTCAACCTGTACCTGCACGGCGATATAACAATGGCAAATTTTTAGCATATACTTTGTATTATATTTCATCCTTAACATACCATGGACAAGTTTTTGCATTAGAAGGTTTATTTTCTCTAAAATTTTCAGGAATAGAAAACACCGACACAATAAACTTTAACAGGTCCAGGAATGAATGGGCTTTCTTATTGCTGATTGAAAGGTTGGGTTGACCCACAAACACATTCCGTCTACTATTTACGAGTAATTAATCCATTAACTATGATTACAAAAACATTACAATGATCAGGTAATTCATTCGATAAGATGATTTAGGAAGTTGAGTGCATTGACTTTAGGATAACTTTCAACTTGTTTGACATGTTCCCCTTTTAGCTAATTTAGTGATTCGATTCATTTGAGAGACAATGCAACCTAATTCAACCATAGGTCATGATCACCACCTCTAAGTAAAGTGGAAAATAAAGTACATACTCGATATCAGCCAAGTCATTGATGAGCTGGATTCTAACATCTGACGGCATCTTGATTCTAAAAACAAACCTGAAAAGAAAAATGTTTTGAAAGATAAGCTGCAAAATATGTAGTAGCTTATTAGCTAGAAATGTGAGACTTACATGGTTACTTCTCGTACAATATCCACTAAAGCCAGGCCTTTTGTTGCCTTGATATCGGATATTTCTACAAAGAGTTAAGCACCAAACCAAATAAGATAAAGAAGAAAAGTAAATACAGAAGGGTTAGGGGCATTTACAAATATAATACGATAATAACATAAATTTGATACTTCGAAAGCTATCTGAAAATGGCTCATTCAGTAGCCAGTAAGATATCTGCTCAATATCTTTAGGCAACGGATTTCCAGTGCAGAGGTAGACGGCTTCTTCGGTAATCTGCTGAGAAGCCATATGTGTTGACTGCATGATTCAAACACATTGGAGTTATTAGCATACTAGTTACCGTCAATTCATTATATTAAGTTGAAACTAAAAACAAGATGTAAAAAGAAGTAGCATGACCAAGCCAGAAAAGTAAAGAACATTTCTTTTCAATGGTCAGATGGGCTTCTAGAGAGAATCAGACCCAACCATTTAGCCACGTCTATGTAATCATATATAGAGTAGCACAAATTAGATGTATTGTTGAAATAATTTATTTATTAACTCCATGAATATTTTAGTATTTACTAGAATCAAGTACAAACTAAATGTTCATATCAAATTTTGGAGTAGATTCATGGTGTAGTTAGAATTAGTTTATTTTGGACAATATGTATGCCTTTATTTATGTGGTTTTTATGTATCTAAGGTGCTAGACTACTTTTAAAGAACACATACCTTGTTCCAGGAAAATCTCAAATTTACTCAAATATCTCATTGACTAAATCTTTTAATGTATCTAAATTTGGACTAGAATGTGCCTCCTATTAAAGACAATCGCATGTGTATGTATTTCAGTATGTGTATTGTCTTATAGATGGCACATGATTTCTGAATTCACTGATTAATCTCTGTATTAACAAATTGCAGTTACTAGAGCATATCCAATTCGTATTCATCATATTAGAACACAAAAAGGTCATAAGTTTACATTAAGTTTTTCTTCTCAGATGATGCAAAACCTACAAGAAGTCTTGAAACACATGACCCAAATATAACTCACTGTATTGTATACATCACAGAGCAGAAAAATACATAGTACAGAAAGACAGAAGTACATCCAACAACTATTAACTCCGTATTAGCGACTAAAATAAAATGTCAATAATCCAGTATTCACAAAATAAGAATTGAGGAAACTGTAAACTGCAACAAATAGTGACAAGAAATAAAGTGACCTGCAAAATGTTCAAAGCCTTCCTCATATCACCATTGCTAAGCCGTACAAGAGCTGCTAACCCATCTTCAGTCACATCAAGCCTAATTAACAATTTACTATTACAGTATTACAACCAAGGGGTTTCTTAAAAAAATAATTACCAAAGTCGTAAATATATGGAATTCAAATGTGGGAATGAACAGAAAGATCGAAACACCCCAAGAGAAACTTCAACAATAGGAATGGCTTTGGCCTGTAGAAACAAGAAATCATCCCCACTATTAAGGGCTATTAGTAGCCAACACTACTTTAGTCTTCTAACATTGCCACCTCACAACTTTTAAATAAAAGTTTACAAGAAACCATCCCTAAGTTTAGAGCTGCTAATAACTACTTAGTTCTACATGTTTCAGTAAACCCAAGACAGAAAAAGGCCCCATCCCTAGGTAAAATGCTTTTAGAAGGTATGAGTTCCATATCAACATTTAAGTCAAACAACAATATAAATTGTATTGTACTTGAAAAAAACTGATGGGTTTCATATGATGTCAATAACAAATAATATATATTTAGTTCAGCAAAGATAAGTGACCAGGTTGGTGCATCTAGTCTTAGAAGCATATCAGGGGTTAAGGTCCAATCATTATATTATAAATCATACAAGAGGAACTAAGTGAATAAAAACAGAAAAATAATTTAAAACTCAAAACAGCAGGTAGGCAGTGAAAGTTCTAAATGAAATCCCAAGCCAGTTTATAAGACATTCTAGTTATGGTGTGTTCTAGAATGCAGATGCAGATAACCTACACCTACTTACAATCATATATGGAGGAAGAATGAGAGATAGAAGTAATCAAGAGTAATAATGCCAAACCATTATGCTACATATAGAGAACTTGCTTGAGCAATATAAAAGAGTAAAATAAGAACTATCCAAATATGGTGCCAAAGAAACCGCTTAGAAAATAGATTCACAGACTTACCCTTCAGCATTAATAACATGTTTAAGTCGCTCTGTAACATTGACAGCATCCAGAGGAGCAAACCGAAATCTAGTGCATCTTGATTGCAGTGCTGGAATAATCTTGTTGACATTATTGCAGATAAGTGCAAACCTGGTGCTTTTTGTGTATCTCTCAATCACTGCATTGAAAAAGTGTACAACAGTGAGTGCTAAGCAGTGTTGTAAAAGTCGGACTAGTCGGCCGATTAATTGGCGACTAGTCGGCAATCTGTGACCCACCTATTGGATTTCCCCTAATCCCAGGGGATAATCGCGGTGAAATTGGTTCAAATTAGGAAAAAATCGGAACTAATCGGCCCTAGTCGCCTCTTAATCGGCCTTTATTCTGCATTTTTGCAGATTCCGGCGAGATTCCGGCGAAGTTCCGGCGAAGTTCAAAAATTCCTACTAAAATTTTAAAATTTCGGCCAGATTTGTTTATATATATATAAAACTAAACATATTTATAAAAAATACATATAAAAATGTGTATTTATATATATAAAAATGAAAATTATATATAAAAATTCCAAACCGATTAATCTCTAGTCCCTACTGCTAAGCAAATAAAACTACAACTGAGTTGCTTTTAATATCACAAATTACCTCGACGAAGAGCAAATTGTGCATCCTTAGTCATTGCATCTGCCTCATCCAAGAGAACCAACTTCACCGAGGCTTTTGCACTAACAAAAAAAACAAACACAAAAGAGTGATCAATTGACTAAAACCCAAAGATACCAATCATAGAGAAATATCAAACTGTTAATGGAAAGAGATATTGCTGGGAAATAAATTTAGAGATTATTGGTTAAGAACTTATCATTGTTGAGACAATTATATCTTGGTAAAACAAGATGACAGATTGGTATAAACTGATTAGTAACTCTGATACGAACCTAAGTCATATTTGGACCCACCTTTTGACCCAAGACCAAATTAACCTAAATTCAGAAAAATCATGAAGTGGGAGGAACTGTTCCCGCTCTTTCTTTGTTTAAATAGTTTAATTTCATGTTGTTTGGGTTGTCTTGAATTTTATTAATCAGTTTGTGTTTAAAATTTGGAGAATTGCCCTCTCGAATGTGGCTGTTCTTGTAATTTATTTCAGTGAATCAAAGCTTTCGATTTCCGGTTCTTATCAAACTCTCTCAGAATGACCATCAACATGCCAATTGGGGATGACATTTTCTTTCCACTATCAATTAAATCAAACTCATTACCATGTTTCCTCTAAGCATATAAAGAACGAGTATCTCAGATTTTGCATTCAGAGATGTTTGAAAACAAAATTGAACAGAAATTTCATGTGACAATCACAACTTTCCTCTGGACGTAATCAAAATTCCCCAATGGATAAAAAGATTCTAAAAAAAACAAAGAAACAAGACATCAAAACAAGATTTACCCAAATGAGAAACTTTGTGTGCTAGCAAAATCCTGTATCTGCTGTCTCACCACATCAATCCCACGTTCATCAGATGCATTAAGCTCCAAAACCATATTATGCATCTGCGACCCAAAAAGCTTTCTAGCCACAGCAAGAATAGTCGATGTCTTTCCAGTGCCCGGTGGCCCATACAGCAACAAATGAGGCATTTTGTTCTCACTCGTAAGCCTATCAACTGTTAGCCAAAATGCCCCAGTGAGAAAATACAATTTATACTCAAGGGTTAAACCAGTTATCAAGAATTTCAAAACTTCTTAACAAAAAGAACCACTAATAGCATACTGGTAACATTAACGCATATCAACTGTTCACTAATATGCCCCAATGAGAAACCACAAATTATACTCAAGGGTTAATCAGTTATCAAGAATTTCAAAACTTCTAAACAAAAAAAAAAAAAAACCATTAGTAGCATACTGGTATCGATTAAGCCTACCAACTGTTCACCAAAATGCCCCAATGAGAAAACACATATTTTACTCAAGGGTTAAACTGTTAACAAGAATCTCAAAACTTTTAAGCAAAAAGAACCACTAATAGCACACTGGTATCAATTAAGCATATCAACTGTTCGGCAAAATGCCCCAATGAGAAACCACAAAATATACTCAAGGGTTACATTGTTAACAATAATTTCAACACTTTCAAACAAAAAGAACCATTAGTAGCATACTAGTATCCATTAAGCCTATCACCTGAGAAACCACAAATTATACTCAAGGGTTCAACCGTTTAACAAAAACTTCAAAACTTTTAAACATAAAGAACCATTAGTAGCATACTGGTATCGATTATGTCTCGATGTGCGGCGACATCGGCGAGAGACTGAGGCCGGAACTTCTCGACCCATGGGGTTGTTTTGGTGTGCGCCGGCGGAGCGCCGCCGTGATCGACTACTGATTTTCCCTTGTTGTTGTTGGGTGGTAGAGATGTTTTGTCGTCGTCGATCTCCATTAGGGAGATCACTTCCGCCATTTTTACTGTCAAGATTGAATCTTGTGGCTTCTGTGTTGGTGGTTTGGGCGGGAGAAGAGGTGAGTCTATGGCGCCAGTTGATGCTTGAGGAGTTGAAGGCAGGTTATATTAGCCTACTATTAGGTTGATTCTAATAATAATTTTCTTTAGTTATTGATTCATATAAACAAGTTTTTTTTACCCCGCCGCGCGTTGCGACGGAATCGTACGTGGCGAGTTTTTGTATTAAATTTACACCAATACTTGAGTCATTTCCAATTAGGTTTAAACATATACTGAATCGAATTTATACCAACAAATATACTTTAAGTAAATTGTACAGAAATATACTTTAAACTTTAAAAACTCATGGGAGAAGGGAGGTTCAAAACGACATTTTACAAAGTTTTTTAAAAATTACAGAGGTGAGAAAAAACACATGGGTGTTTTATATTTGATCGAGTCAATTCGGATTTTAATATAAAAATATTAAAAACTAAGAATAACTTGTAAGTTGTAAGTAACGCGTTTATAAAAATACAAACGTAAGAAATTAAACCGGAACTTTAAAACCTTGAGGAGGTGAAATTGACGTATCAGAAATTTTTTATAACGTAAAACAAAACATAAATTTAAAAATATGCATGTTAAAAGATAAACCGAAACTTTAAAAACCTGAGTAGGTGAAATTGACATATCACAAAGTTTTTAAAAAGTAAAAAAACATATATAAAAGAAGTATGTGGGTCATGGGATTCAAACCCACGACTTGTCCCACAAAAGACATGCGTTCAACCATTGCATTAGGCCTGTATTTTAAGTATTACTTTGAAACGTGTATATATACACACATAAACTTAACACGGAGAAATTAAAAAAAAAAATTTTTGTTGAGCTGTAGTCCAATGGTTAATTGACACGTGGTAAGACAGATAAGACCCCAACGGCCTTGCTAAATAAGTGATATTAAATATAAGCATTAATGGGTTATATATTTTTCTTTTGAATATCAAAAGTTTTAGTCCCAATAAGAGGCTAGCAAGAAGGTATAATCCTAACTTATAAACACAAAAATTCATGTCAATTACCGAATTATCCCAATCAAGTTCTTTTATTAGAGATTGGTTCTTCACCCAAGGATAAGCGAGTGACTTGACATCCTCGATTATCTTATATGAATAGACATAATTTTGTCTAAAGGTCGTCACATTTCACACATTTTAAATACACAAAGCCGTTTACATTAATGGGTTTTGTAATTATAGAGATTGTAGTATTAATAATATATACACTGTATTTAATGAAATTCTAACCTACAAGGGTGTATTGTTAGGTTTTTTTTTACATCAAGTTTTTACCAACACATGTCTATCTGATTTTAAACTAATAAAATTTAAGTTTATATTAGGGTATACATCATACCACAAGACCTTTAGGTATTGTTAGATGACTTTTTTGTCAATTAAGTTGATTGTTAGTGATAAAAATCTAAAGACTTTTTGAAGATCACAGAGGTTTAAAGCTGATTATAAATAATTTTTTAGCATCAAAATTAGATGATGTTATAAAAGAAAAGAAGACAACTTCCTAATGTTTACAGAAACTAGAAATAAAATATATGAAACAAAATCATATGTAAATATATGATAACAAATAAGGTTTTACGGCCTATGATTGATTTGTTTATTGTAATGACTATAATCAAAAGTTTCTTCAAATTGGTGACCGTGCTTGTTTATTCTCATTAAAGACGTTTAAGTTTAATTAGAACTTAGAAGCATATTTAAAAGATTTCAAAATAAGGTATTGCTGTTCCCAGTGTGTAATACAAAGACTAAATAAACTACTTCTAGGCTTATAAATATATATATATATATATATATATATATATATATATATGTGTGTGTGTGTGTGTGTGTGTGTATGACAAACTATACAAGAGAACTAAAATATTATAAGGAAAACAGCAATGAAAATGCAAATGTGGAGGATTGTTGGAGCAATATTTAGAGGAAAATGCGACCAATACACAGCTACAGTCCACAAGGACAAAAGCAACCGAGCATTTACAAAATATAACAGCCTCAAACACTAAATGCTCAAGCATACATTTTTCCATATATTATTTGCATTAACCTGCAAAACTTGCTATCTAATCTTTCTTTTCTCTTTAACAACACTTGCTATCTAATCAAGAGACATAATTGTTAAGCAACCGGAATCTTGGGTTCTCCTAAATTTACAAAGGCCTGTGCACGAGCCATTCGAGCCAATGCAGCATTCCATGACACAAGATGGTCCATGAAGACATTAGCATACCGGGCTCTGTCATTCTGTTGAAAAAAAAAACAGAGAGAGAGAAAAACATGACCGAGTTATACAGGAAACTCGAGGATATGTTCGCTGACGAGTTAAAATGGGTTCATGACAAAACTAATTTGCTACCCTTAATTTAAATTTTAGCAATCATGAATGTATGAAAAAGGTTATAAAAACAATATTATCACAATAATAATCTTATTCTAATTATATAATATGATTAAGGAGGTTTTATGCCTTTGAATGCACTAAAGTTGACTTTCAACCAGTTTGACACTTATCCTTTTTATTAAGCTTTTTAGCTTATAACCTATTTGACCGATTCGATATAAATCAAATACAGTAAATCTATGGATAAACCAGTCCCTATCGCCGCAAATACAAAAAACAGTGGATATGGAAAGTAGGGTCTTTCATATAAATAATACCTTGTAATCCAGATAATAAGCATGCTGCAAAGTAAAAGAAATGGGAATCAGAATGAATAGTCAATCCAGTACACACACTACACCCAAAATAATGCCAAAAACATTCTTTCCGGACATCTCAATGTAAAATACAATATTTCTCGTTTCTTAAACAGTGGAAACAAAAGAATATTTGTTTGTTCAAATTCATTACAAAATTTTTGTAATTGATTATAATATGCAAAATTTCATCTGATTTGGATATTTAACCATTATACTTTCATTAACGGAGGGAGGAGGGGGGGGGGGGGGGGGGGGGGGGGGGGGGAGAGAGAGAGAGAGAGAGTCATACCTCCCACATATCCAAACTAAGAAGAGGCTGTAAAAGAAGAAAGAGAATAATGTGTTAGTAAAATGAAAAGAGAAGATATTCCCAAGATAAGAAATGTGCTTACAATATCATCCCACACGATAGGGGTCACAGCATTTGTCGTCGTAGATATTGCAAGTCGTTTCTCATTCCGCTTTACTGTAACAAAAAACCACAGGAAAACCACCAATGTGATCAAGCCACAAGCCACACAATAACCAAATAATATGAATATGCACAATCCATTACAATAACCTAACTCAAATTTTATCTCAATTACACAGACATATTTGCCCTGATTTTGTGCACGGCTTTAAATTTTATCAAATGAGATGATATGTTATAGAATTAATGAAAACAACTATGCACCAAAATACTACTATATTAACTAAACAATAAATCAAGTAGAAGGAAACATACAAACAAGCCAAACCCAGCCAGAACCAAACAAAGTGAGGGCAGATTCAATGAACTCTTCTCTGAAACTTGAAAAGGAACCAAAATCCTTTTCAATCTGCTGAAGTAGACCCAATATCGGTAAATTTCCACCTCCTGGTTGCATGGATTCCCAGAAGAAATCATGATTCCAGACCTGAAAAAGTACAATATCATAACGAATCCTCTTATAGGACTTAAAAGAACAAAGCTATTAGAAATGGTATCTTGATGTTTTATCACTAACATCTTTACTTTTAGCTAATAAGCTGTTCAAACCTGAGCAGCAGCATTAAATTCTGGCAATGGATTTCCATTGTTATATGTCACTCTGATCAATTCATCCAAAGTGTATCCGTATAATATATCATCCTTTCCTAAAAATTTGTTCAAACTATCCACATAACCACGGTGATGCTTTCCCCAATGCACCTCAAGAGTCCTCTTGCTCATATATGGCTCTAAGGCATCCTGAGAAAAACAGAAAACAAAATCAATATCTTATACAGGTTCAACAACCTACCCATGGTGTTCCTAGTTTTATTTTACATCACAGTGCACCGGTCATGTGATATTCACAGTATTGAATACCATCCGACTTTTGTTTTAGCATTAGACATTCCAAGAGAATAATATATCTGTTTTTCCTCCTTTCACTCAATTCAGCATATGACAATCCTTAAAGAGAAAGATAATAACAAAACTTACAAATTCATAAGATGGAGATTTCAAGCTGTAGTAAGCAGAAATGTTTCTTGGCTTTTTCAATACATGATCTTTTCTTCTTTGGCCTTTATCCTGACATTTCACAAATCAATAAAGATTGATCGAATGAGTTTATTAAAGTTGATTAGCATAGCCAAACAACATATATAATTATATCACATAAACTTACAAATTTAAAAGATGGAGGTTTCAAGCTGTTGTAAGCGAAAACATTTGTTTGTGTATTTAGGTCTTGACATTTCCCTCTGTGCCCTTTAGACTGCCATGTCATATAACCATTAAAGAGATGTTACATAATCCAGTAAACATGACCAAGATAACCAAAAAACATCCTAATTATGTATGATATCATCCCATAAACCTGGCTCAAAAGAATGAGCTTTTTGTCAATGCAATAATCCTACTACAACCCCCTAGTTGCACGATAAAAGTGAGTAGTAACATGGTGTAAAATCCATATACCAAAACTTCGTAAATTTTGATTATTTCTTGCAAAATGACTACATTCCACAAAACAAAATCCAGATATGTTAATCATTCAACATCACAAACAAGCAATTCAATGAACCCAAATTCTCACCTCACAAGACAACCTGCACCTGTTAGACCGTTGAAGCTCATCGGAACTGATAAGAGAGCTACAGCTTGAGGTTGATAGGCAAATATAGTTACTACAGGACCAACTCATATCTACTAACCAGAATTGCACACAAAGTGCAATCAAACACTGAAGATCGGATATGAAAAACGCAAACACACAACCGAATTTCCTGTATAAACAATCAAATTGTTTAATGGAGCATGTTTAATCAAAGTTGCTAATGGTTTAATCGAACTTACAATTGTAGTAAACACTCGTATATTGAATTATCAATGGATAATCAGATGATGCGAGCAACGCGGGAGCGGGAATCGAATTAGGGTTAGATGCTTACATGTGAGACTTGAGACTTAATGGGCTAGATGGTAACAACAGCCCACTGGCCCTAAACATACCATGATATTTTTTTAACAACCAGCTAATTAATTAAATCCGGTTACTCGGGATACCCCAATGGCGAAAAACACTTCATATGCTCATGAGAACAGACAGCGTTGGGTAGCCCAATCCCACCAACCACTAATTCCGAGAAAAACCCGTTGTCCAAAAGCCCATTTGCGGTAAAACCCGATCCACCATAACATTTTGTGTCGTGGGACTAGAACTCACAACCTCCTTTAGAGGAAGTTATAAGAGTACCACTTAACCAAATGGTTGGCGGTAGACAATGATATTATAAGTATTTATTTTGATTTTGTTTTTAAATTAATTATAAATTAATGATGATTTTATAATTTGTATTTAACTAATATGATATATGAGTTTGTAACATAGTGTTATATAACTCAAACTAATTTCTAAACAAAGAGCATAGAAATAAGCTGGTGAGCATTGTTAAAAAGATTCATCATAGGGGTAATTATATATTTCTCCCTTTAAACTTGTATGATTATATATTTTTCTAAACCATACTTAAAAATCATTGTATTTTATGTAGTAAAACTTGTGTTTTTAGAAAATATGTAATTTTTTTTAAAAATCATTGTATTTTATGTAGTGAAACTTGTGTTTTTAGAAAATATGTAATTCTTTTGGTGGAGGATGGAATATATGTAATTCTCTCTTTATTTCAAGATAACTTTTCAAAAGATTTTCACATAGCTTCTAAATAGAATAATAACAATAAATAAGTTATTAATATAAAAAAACAAATTATTTCAATGATGATTTTAACTTAGTATAATAAATAAAAAAACTAAAACGGAAGTAAACAAAATAAACATATAAAATAAATATTTACACAAAACTAACTAAGAGTTAGCAAAAAGGGGGCACAATTGTAAATAAGAAAATAAGAGAAAAAGATATTTTTTAACGCTAACTATATAATTTTTAAGATAATAACATCACAACTTGTAATTTTAATAGAGGTGTGCATAAAATGTTGGACCGGCTTAATCATAGACTTGTGGGCCGGTCCAAATATAAACACATAATACATTTAAATTGTATAAACTGAATCATATAGTAAACATCTTATCATTTTATGGTTTAGATAATGAAATTTGTTAGTGTAAACCGAACAAATTGAAAGTATTGTATATAGTATACTATTGTTCTTTAGTTCGATGGTCCATCAACGGTATGTCAAAGCCGTGTATATAGATATGCTATACGGTCAAAAAAGTCAACTCATAGTAATAGCAATGCTGACTGGGCCAACAGCCCAACAACATCTAATATTCTAGTACTAACACTCTATTGGTGGATATGCTATAGCTCCATCAACAGCATCGAATATTCCAGAATGCCTGTTTTCTTTTAATTGTTTGACACTATGACATGCAGTTTAATCGTATCATATTACATTATATTATACTATTACATTATATTATACTTAACAAAGTGAGCGTTTTGTTAGTCATTTTAGTTTTGTACTTATGTTATATATTATTTGTTTTTTTTTAAAGTATTTCAAACCGTTAAAACCATCAAATTGATTCTTTGTATCGTGAGTTACACCTTTTAACCGTCATAAATTCTAAAAAATAATAAAAACTTTTCCTTTGAAGCGCAACACGTGATTTTTAATGAATCAAAATCGGTGTCCCACCTCCATTGCTTAAACTATTAATGGAAACATTTATTTCAAAGACATTAAAAAGAATAATATTTTTAAAATGTCGGTAACCATTTAAATATTTACTTCGGGAATGTCTGAAAGTTGAACTCCCGTCTTTTGAGAGAACTTAGAAAGTTCCAGACACCTTACCACAAGGCCTATCTTGTAATCGTTTATTAATGATGACAATCGAAATTTGAAATTCAACAAGGTGCTTAGCCGTTGTATCGAAAGTCGTGGGCTCGAAAACGATGTACATAACATATAGTGCTTTTTCAACATGTTTTTAAATATATTAATATATATTTAGTGCAAGCCAAAAAAGAAAATAAATGTAATTTTTAGGCACAAAAATAAAATAATACCTAGTTAAATTTTTAACGATTTATGTCCCTATCTCTCTTTCAAATAACTTCCAACTTCCACCTAGCTTTGCCACTAATACGAGTCCATTCATTGAATAGAATAAGTTGGTAGGGTTCAAGTCTTAATTGCATTCGTTGGAAGTCAAAGTTGAAGCATTCTACCCAAAGTTTCAAAGTCAATTAGCATCACTTATCTAAGTTGCAACTCTCAACTGATAAGATCGTCCTTTAGTTCAAACTATTAGAATTGTTAAGTTTCATTGTAGATTTAGATTTAGTACCTAATTTTAAATGGTGCGTGTTTTACGTGTTTTATGTGTGTATGCACGTACGTACATAAGGAGTATGCTAAAGGGTTGACACATGCTATAGCTTATAAGAGGTGATGTTAAACGCGCCAAAAACATAGAAAAAGGTGTGTATATATCTAAACCTGATGTATTTTTATATTATATGATATAAAGCCATCATGTAGTGAATTGGATTGAGCTATACGCACAATTAAAACACTTGTACAACTGTACGCATCCTAGTTTAAAATGTTTTAAAAAATATATTTTTAATACTAATATCATACTCGGATTAAAAATGAAAAATACTTGATTTTATGATATATATTTTCTTATACAATGAAGCACATAAAAAAGTCTTTGGGTTCAAAATGAATGATGGTAATAAATAGAAGCCAAATGTTAGGTCCGATACCTTTTTCTCTTTCACGAGAAAACACAGGGCCGTCTTTGAGAATCATTGAAATTTTTTTAGATCTTCGACGACTAGAAAAAATGGTCCACATTATCTAAATGCAATAACTCATTTATAAAATGTTGGCCACTGGCAAGTAGAAAAAAAATGAGATTCTAGTTTGATCAATCGATCACCGTAACCTCATGTTTACTAATCGTTCTTTTATCGCCTCCATCCAAATCGCAAGTTGTTTTATTTGAGTTTTAAAAAGGGTTTAAATTTTAGTTATGGATAAATGATAGTGACCTAAAATAATTATAATTTTAATAGGTTCTAATGTTTAATAGACCTAAAATAATTAACATGTTAATAGGTTTGTTAGTGGTGTAGTGAGGTTAAGTGTTTAACAAAGTGTATATATGAGAAAGTTTGTATATATAGTGACTTTTTCGTGTGAAGTATATAAAGTTTTTGAGGGTGGAATTATAACGCAAAAATAATTAATAATCACACAAGAAGGGTTACTCTTGCGTGATATTACGCAAAAATGGAATTATAATGCAAGAATACATTCTTGCATGATAATTTCATTTTTACGTAATAATTACATCTTTACGTGATAATTCCATCTATGCGTGATTAATCTTAGCATTTGCGTTATAAGTCCACCCATAAAGTTTCCTCTTGCGCTATTACTTTGTACACTTTCTATAAAAATATCACTTTGTATAGTGTGTGTGTGTATATATATATATATGTATATATATATAGGGTAAGGTTATCTTGATAATCATCCTTTGTGTGAGAACTTTATGAACCAATTTGATACATTCATTTTTTTATACATGCAAATCAATGTCTTTTCTCCCTTTTTTTAAAACGTTCATAACTTTTTCTCATGATATTATTTTTTCAAAAAAAGTTCACCATAAAATTCAGTATTTTTTTATTTCCAACGCCTACCATATTGATATATATTTTTTAAAAAATATCGTCCATCCGTTGTTTATATATGTGTAAATCGGGTTATACACATGTGTAATACTGGATTTATACATGTGTAAGTCTGGTATGTAAAATGAATTTAATAAAAAAAGAGAATATTTTTTTATAATTTTTATATTTTTTTATTAAAGAGTAAAACTACGGGAACCTTTTATGTTTTTATTTTATTTATTTTTATGTTATTTTTTATTTATAGTCTTTTTAAATATGTTTTTATTAATTATATTTTTGCCATTGAAAACTTGTAATAGATATTAGTTACTAGAGTTTAAAAAAAAACGAGTATAT